>CM053266.1:24281225-24468725 GCA_028583415.1 Protea cynaroides
GAATGTTATAGGAAGCTCTTAAGGAGATTCTGCAAAGATTTGGCCAGAGATAACAAGCCTCTTACGCCTAATACTTGTTGAAGGCTCTGCCGAATTGAAACCAGAGAAGCCTTTTACGCCCAAAACTTGATAGAGGCTCTGCAGAATTTGGGCCTTCGGGAATAAGCATTTTTAAACCCAAATCTTGGTGGAGACTCTGCGGATTTAGGCTTTTGGGAGCAAGCGTTTTAAGCCCAAAATTTGGTGGAGACTATGCAGGATTTGGACCTTTGGGAACAAGCCTTTCAAAACCAAATCTTAGTAGAGACCGTACAGGATTCGGGCCTCTGGGAACAAACCTTTTAAGCCCAAATATTGGTAGAGATTGTGCAGGATTCGGGCCTCTGGGATCAAGCCTTTTAAACCCAAAATTTGGTGGAGATTGTGCAGGATTTGGGCCTTTCAAGGCTTTTAAGTCAAAAATTTGGTGGAAGCTCTACGGGAGACTCTCCATGATATTTACCCAAAAAAAGAGACTCTCCATGATTTGGGCTAAAAGGGACAAGCCTTTTAAGGCCAAATTTGGTGGAGGCTTTACGGAAGACTCGTCATGATTTGAGCCAGAAGGGACAAACCTCTTAAGCCCATAATTTGGTGGAGGCTCTACGAGTGACACTTCATGATTTGGGCCAGAAGGGACAAGCCTTTTAAGAGCAAAATTTGGTGGAGGCTCTACGGGACACTCTTCTTGATTTAGGCCAGAAGGAACAAGCCTCTTAAGCCCAAAATTTGGTGGAGGCTTTATGGGAGAGACTTCATGATTTGGGCCAGAAGGGATAAGCCTCTTAAGCCCAAAACTTGTAGTAAATGGATTTGGCTTTAAAAGAGGATGCTCGTCGGGGTTCAAACCTAAAAGAGAACCCTTCGTTCTATCAAAAAAAAGTTGATCTCTGGAAAGCCCCGGAGCCCAAAGACGAGAAGGCTATGTGAGTAAGTGGCTCACATGCCATTATCTATTTTAGGTATCTCCTATTAGGAGAGTTATGAGCGTCGGATCTGAGGGACATGCGACACTCAGATCACCGTCCATCCTTGATGGAAGGAGATGGTTGGTCTATAAATACTAATGGGTAGGGTCCTATGCACACTGATAGAAATTTGAGAACTCCATCACGTTCTCTATCTAGGAATATAGTCAGTGCATATAAATCCTTCCCCTCTCTCTTCTCTTTTGTTTGTGGAGCAGGGCATATCAGAGTATATCAGAAGACAACATTGGTTGGACGGACACTGGCTGGAACAGATCCCTACACTACGGGTATATCGAATCTTATTTTGCATAGACATAAATATGGATTGTAGTATTCTTATATTATGGTATCAGAACTGTGTTTCCGCCTCTCGTCCACCATGCCCGGATGCTATGGAGCATCAAAAAGAATAAAATAATTTTTATTATTGAGTTCGGCCGGCCAACAGCCAGCAGGCACCGCCCGCAGAGATCCAAGCATACAGCTCTGCAGGCATATGGAATGGCCGCAGACTGCCGGCCGCGCTAGGCGCAGCAAGCTAGCCCGCAAGGGTCAGCCAGCTGCGGCCATGCACAGCCAACAGACTGCCGCAAGCAAAACTGCAAGAATGCCGTGGGATTTTTTAATCCCTCTTTTCTCTCTCTCTCTCTCTCTCTCTCTCCGGCCGTTCAAGTTGTTCTGACCGTGGTCGGCGTTTTCCGCTGGATCTCTGGGAAGTGTCGGATATTACAGCATGTTCCTGGTGCCGTTGGAACGGTGACTTGAGAAGGAAGAAAAGAATCGAAACATAAGGATGGCATGTTTTGTAAATTTAATAGAATCTTTGGTTATTTTAAAAGAAATTAGGATTTATTTGGTTCGGTTCAAGAAACCGAATTGGATCAAGGATTACCCAATCCAGATAGCTTGATCGGGTCAACCCATGACCCGACTGACCAGCTGGATCAACTCGAGCGTCGACCCGAATACCCATATGAATTGATCTGAAGAACCAATTTATAACCCGGATATGGACCCATTATGGTTGGGCCAGATTGGTTGAACCGGTACGAACCTTTGTGGTTGGGTTTGTTTCCGATTTGACCCAGGCCTTTTGAACCAGGTGATTCGGTTATTCAGTTGGTGACCTTTAACTTTTTAAATTGTGTTTATTATATATCACCATACTATAGTTAAGAACCGAACGTCACTGCTTTATGTGACTGTACTTTTTATGACAGTTCTTTCTGACCGTCGCTAAAAGTTAAAGAACAGTGACTGTATTTATTATGACAGTGTGTTCTGAACGTCGCTAAAAATATAGTTTTCTTTTAGTGACATTTATAGACAGAACGTCACTGTATCTATGTATTAAGCACTATTTTAGTGACATTTAAAGACAGAACGCCACTGTATATAGATGTACATAACAGAACGATTTATCTTACTGTTTAGTGACATTATAGAATAAACGCCACTAAATATAGGAATACAGTAAGGTTGTTTATGTCACTGTTTTAGTGACAGTAATAAACGCCATTAAAAGTTAGTATTAAATAAAGTAAAGAATAAGACATTAAGAACTCTTTAAGATTATTAGGCTTATGTTAACACTTATGAATGGTTGTTTAAAGGATACCATAAATGACTAAAATACTTTTATAATAAGGTTGTGTTAAAAATCAAGAAAACCATTAGGTTTATTTTTAACACATATAAGTATGTTTTTCAAGATGTCATAGATGACAAATATGCCCTTATAATAAAGTTTTGTGTTAAAATCAAGGAAATAATTAGTTTTATTTTTTAACACATATAAGTGCTTATTTAAGGATGTCATAAAAGAATGAAATACCCTTCTAGTGGTTGGCATTAGAAAATTACATCTTTTGCATTGGGACTGAATATTATCCCCACAGGGAAATATTCTTTTCTTATGTGAGAAGATGGAATAAGGTAGAATGTAAAACTGCAAGACAGTGGGAACCTTCTTTTGCCTACAGGTGTGGAACAACCTTCTGAATTGTAGTGTAGCATTCTAGTCTTATTAATACAGGCTTAGACAGATGTAGACTATAATCTTAGCCCACAAGTAATTTTGTAGGATACATTAGTCTGTCACTTAAGTTTGATGTCAATCAACTTAGTGTAAAGTTTCACATACTAAAATTGATCATAAGTTTACCCTACAGGTAGATTATAATTAATTTTAGTGTGTTATTGATTATTGACGTGGGTTGATGTCAGTATAAAGTTGTACGCCAATAAATCTAAACTTCTTTATTGTTGTTTACAGTTTATTACCAGATTAGTCTCCCAATGCTTACTAGGGAAAAATTATTCAGATTGAAAATAGAAGATTTATTTGGCCTTAGAGTGCATGGATTTGGATATGACGCTCCGTATAGAAGAGCTTGTTGCTTTTATGGATTCCAGTACGCCAGTCCAAATTGCTCATTATGATAAGTGGGAGCGGTTTAACCACTTGAGCCTGATGCTTGTCATGAACAATATCGACAAGAGCATTAAATGATTAATTCCTGAATGTAAGAAGGTCATTGACTACATGAAGGCAATTGATGCTCAGTTTGTGAGTTCAAACAAGATGTTAGTAAGCACTTTAATGGGAAAATCAGACTCATTAAGTAACAATGGTAAGGATGATGTGTGTAACCACATCATGCACATGAGGGACATCTCAGCTCAGAGAATTTTGATTTGTTATGAATCAAATTTAGTTGATTCTCATTCAAATAACTAGTAGATTGATTATGGATCATCAATCCATGTGGCTAATACCATGCAAGGCTTTCTACAGACAATACTTCTGAAAGAAACTGAGAGACACATCCATTCAGGAAATCGGATGAAATCTCAAGTGGAAGCTATAGGTGTGTATAGATTGATATTGCAATCTGGATATGTGTTGGATTTAGGAGAAACAGTTTATTCTCCATCTTTTGCAAAGAATTTGATTTCTGCTTCTAGATTAACACCTTTGGGTTATGTGTTTAATTTTCTGGTACAGAAATAAGAATTTTTAAAAACGATGTATTCATCGGTTCAGTTCTTTGGTTGATGGTTTATTTTTCTTAAATCTAGGTCCAACATATGAAAGTAGTTTACTCTCTGTAAACAATATTGGCATAAAGAGAATGAATGTGAATGAGAAATCCTCTCAATTGTGGCATCTTAAATTAGGTCACATATCTAGTGACATAATTAAAAGATTAGTGAATGATGGAATCCTTGAAACTCTTGATTTCACTGATCTAGGGTTATGTGTGGACTGCATCAAGGGAAAGCAGACTAACAAAACCAAGAAAGGTGTCAGAAGGTCAACTGAACTTCTAGAAATCATACATATAGATATCTGTGGACTATTTCTCACTCCCTGTCTGAATGGTTAAGGATATTTTATCTCTTTCATTGACGACCACTCAAGATTCATGTATCTCTATCTTCTAGTTCATAAAGATGAGGCATTAGAAGCTTTAAAAACTTCAATAAAGAAGTAGAGAAATAGACTCAAAAGGTGATTAAGATCACAAGATCAGATAGAGGTGGTGAATACTATGACAGAACTACAGAATATGGTCAAGACCTAGCCCGTTTGCACGATATCTTTAAGAGCAAGGTATTGTATCGCGATATACCATGCCTAAATCTCTGGATCAAAATGGCGTTGCTGAAAGAAGGAATTGTACACTTATGAAGATGGTCAGGAGTATGATTAACGACTCTAATTTACCTCTGAAATTGGAATAAAACTCTTAAGACAGTGGTATATATCTTGAACAGGGTACCATCCAAGTTGGTTCCTAAGACTTATTTTGAGTTGTGGAATAGATGGAAACCAAGTTTGAAGCATACTCGCATATAGGGCTATCAGGCCGAAATAAGAGTCTACAATCTACATCTTCAGAAGTTGAACCCTAGAACAGTCAGTGGATATTTCTCTGGCTATATCCTGAAAGATCTAAGGGTTATAAGTTTTATTGTCCCTCATATAGTCTTAAAATTGTAGAGTCTAAAGTTGTCAAGTTTCTAGAGGATGGCGACAACAGTGGGAGTATACAGAGTCGAAACATTGAGTTCAATGAACAAGATGTATCGACAATTCCTTCTACATCTGGTGGTCAGGGATTTATCCCTTTACCAGTGGTACCTGTGGTTCATGAACAACACTATCTATTCATGATGAATTACCACATCAAGATACACCACATCAGGAACCAGTTGTTGTTTAAACCTGTGGTCCAGAATCAAGAAACCAATCCTGAGCCACAAGTTTTAAGGAGATCCTCGAGAGAGAGAGAAAATCAACAATCCCTTCAGATTATGAAGTGTATCTCCAAAACTGTGAAACTAATATTGGAAAAAGTGATGATCCGATATTATTTTCACAGGCTATGGGTTGTATAGATACCATTTTATGGCATGATGCCATGAAGGATGAAATGGAATCTATGTCAAAGAATCTAGTTTGAGAACTTGTAGAATTGCCTAAGGACACCTCTATTATGGGGTGTAAATGGGTTTTCTAAACTAAAAGATACCCACATGGCAATATTGAAAGATACAATGTTCGACTTGTGACAGAAGGTTATAATCAGAAGGCTAACATTGATTATAAATAAACCTTTTCGTCCGTGTCTAGAAAAGATTCTTTGAGGATCATTATGGCACTGGTGGCTCACTATGATCTTGAGCTGCACCAAATGGATGTCAAGACGACATTTTTGAATGGTGATCTGATTGAGGAGGTATACATGGATTAACTTGAAGGTTTTTACTTAAAATAAATGTGATCATCTAGTATGCAAGCTTAAGAGATCCATATATGGATTGAAACAAGTTTCTCGATAGTGGTATTTGAAATTTGATAGCACGATTACTTCCTATGGTTTTGTGGAGAATCGAGCTGATCAATGTATTTACATAAAGATCAAGGGAACTAGTTTCACCATACTAGTGTTATATGTGGATGGCATTCTTATAGCTAGCAATGATCTAGGGATGCTACACGAGACTAAATATTTCTTGACCCAAAATTTTAACATAAATGATATGGGTGAAGTCTCTAATGTCTTAGGCATAGAGATTCACATGGATAGGTCTCTTAAGACCTTAGGACTGTCCTAGAAGTGTTATATTGACAAAGTTTTGGAACGGTTCAAGATGAAGCAATATTCATCAAGTGTAGCACCTCTTGTTAAAGGCGATAGACTTAGTCTGGAGCAATGTCCGAAGACCAATCTGAAACAACAGGCAATGAAAAATATCCCTTATGCATCAGCAGTATGCAATTTGATGTATATTCAGGTCTGTACCAGACCTGCCATCTCATATTCAGTGGGAGTATTAGGTAGGTTTCGAAAGAACCCTGATTTGCCACATTGGACAATAGCAAAGAAAGTACTGAGGTACCTACAGGGCATCAAGGATCACATGCTCATATATAGACATGTTGATGTTTTGAAGCTAATTAGTTACTCAGATTCAGATTTTGCTAAATGTGGAGATACAAGGAAGTATACTTCTGACTTCATTTTTGTTTGTTAGAGGAGTAGTGTCTTGGCGCAGCGTAAAACAACCTAAGATAGCTTCTTCTATTATTGAAGCGGAAGTGGTAACGTGTTATAAAATAATTTCTCAGGCATTATGTTTGAGGCAGTTTATCATAGTTTTGAGGTCATAAATTTTATTGAAAGACCTATAAGGATATACTGTGACAATACTGCAGCAGTACGTCTCTCTAACAACACATGCTCAGTGAGTCGCTGCCGACACATTGAGATAAAGTATTTTGTTGTTAAAGAAGACATTCGAGTTCGTTACGTTCAGATAGAACATATTGACACTGATGATATGATAGTTGATCCTTTCACTAAAGAGCTTCCGTCCAAGGTGTATGTAGTTCACGTGGATCATAAGGGACTATGTAAATCATTAAGTTTTTTTGAATGTTTTATTTATGATATTGTAATATAAAGTTTTGACGACTCAAAATAAAGTTATTTTATGTCATTTATTTTGTTGTATACATAAAGTTTTGTAATGACAAATGCCTATAAAGTTTACCTTTGGATCGATTATTGAATTGATTCTATAAAGTAGGGTAGTCACAATTGAGGTTCATCGTAAAATAAACAATCTATCGTAATGCATGGAATGAAGTGTTTTCATTGTACTTTAATACTGGGACATGCACCGCCATGATTCATGAGTTGAGAGTTTTATTATGAACATAAAGAACAAGTCCATAAGGAAAGATCCAAAAGTTAATGTATGGCCATACATCAGGTTATAACTCTAAAATGGCTTGTCAAGTGGCAATATGGGCCAAGTGGGAGAATGTGAGTAAATGGCCCACATGCCACTATCCATTTTAGGTATCCCCTATTAGGAGAGTTATGAGCGTCGGATCTGAGGGACATGTGACACCCAGATTACCATCCATCCTTGATGGAAGGAGATGGTTGGTCTATAAATACTAATGGGTAGGGTCCTATGCACACTGATAGAAATTTGAGAACTCGATCACATTCTCTATCTGGGAATACATCAGTGCATAGAAATCCTTCCCCTCTCTCTTCTTTTTTGTTTGTGGAGCAGGGCATATCAGAGTACATCAAAAGACAATATTGGTTGGACGGACACTGGCTGGAACAGATCCCTACACTATGGGTATGTCGAATCTTATTCCACATAGACATACATATGGATTGTAGTTTTCTTACAGGCTCTACTGCCACTAGTAAATACTTTGTAGTTTGTGAAGACAATCCCATACAATAAGATGCCTGAGTTGCCTGAAGCCGAGGGGGTATCCCTCGGTTAGATACATGCAGCGGCCACCGTCTTGGCCTCTGAGTTGGCAAATCCCTTGTTCCTTGAGGAGCAGACTTTTTGGTGAGATTTTAGACTGACCATGTCTTCCTACGCTTCGACTCTTTACGCCTGACTAGTTGCCTTTTTGTTTTTGCTCTGCAGTGGAATTTGATTGTTCATCTTTGTGGAAGGCACAAGCTTCGGTAGCTGTCACTCGCCGCCGCTCTGGTCAGCAAGCTCTGACTGAGTACACGGCCTAGCAGACAGCAGCAGGGGGGACTGATCGCCCCTGGGCTGCTAAGGGAAGCTCTGCTTGCACTTGGTCTTCCACCGGTGATCAGGGGAAGCGCCTACTCGAGGAGGGCTCGACAGTCAGTTTAAGAAACAAAAACATGTTGAGGTGCCCGCCGACGTGTTCGTTGTTAGATTCTTGTTGTGTGGGCTTGATTAATTACCTAACCAGTTGTTAAGTGGAAGTTCAATTACTGATTTGACCGATTCAGGTCTGGTTCATCACTGGTTAGAGACTATCAACCCGATCTATTGTGGGAATGGTTCTGGGATAGGAATAATATTATAAATACTATGGTTAGGGTCCCTGCAGCCATTGGTTTTTTATCTCTCTGATGCTCCCATACGCACAGAGGCAAAAAAGGATCTCAAGAGGCTATGGAAGACTCTAATGGAGGTATTCAAGCTACAGGAAACGATCGAAAATCAATCTACCGCAAATGGTATATGTTATATCATCTCTTTTATTGTCCATTGTATTCTAGTAATATGTGTGGTGGATTCGTTAGGGTTCATGGAAAATTCCATGGGAAAACCCCAATTTGCATTAAAAATTCTAACATTCGCTACTCGGAAGACCATCACGTTGGCAGACCCCGGCTGGCTAAGATGGCTCCGCCCAAGTCTGTGGAGGCAATCCTTGTCCGTTTTGAGGCCACTGCTTCAGAGAAGGTGGCAAAGGGCAAGAACGATTCTGGTTCGTTCACGCCCGATTGGAGCTTGACCAACTCTGACTCTGTCTTCGTCAAGCCGACGATTGCAATGACCCTGGTCCTTAGGGCTTGGTTTCCAGGCGACATCGAGTACTTCGTTTAGCCGGTAGCCGACGTCGTGGAGAGGTACTACTTGTCATTGCTCAAGTGTGTCTCTCTTCTTATTTTATTTATTTATTTTTATTTATGTGTATTGTTCAAGTATGTCATTTTAACTATTCTGTCCGAGTTTTTTTCATTTGTGTGCATGCTGATGATATCTTGTCGTGGTTTCTTTTCAGTCGGACAACATTACCATCGACATCATCTGACGGTACGAGGTGTTGAAGGGCAACATATAGTCCATAACAAAGCACGTGAGGAGGCTGTGACTACCTACGAGGCTTAGGTGGAGTCGATGATTAAAATGTCGACCGACTTGGACATGGTGAATGCTGTTGAAAATGAAAAGCAGAAGACCAAGAAGGCGGAGTGGTTGCAGAAAGTTGCAAAGGAGGCAATGACGAATGCCAAGGACTAGGCCCAGAAGGCTGAAGAGGAGTTTCTTCGGTTGGAGGGCAACATTCCTGAATCGGGAGAAGACGGCTATCAAGAGGTTCAAGGAGTCCAAGGAATTTGAGTAGCTTGTCTACACGGAGGCTGCTTCATCATTAGATCATGACATACACATTTCATACCTTCCATATATTGGGTCCTACTGTCCTACTCTTCTACAGTGTTGGGTCCATTGTATTGTGTAACTGGGTCATTTAAGACCAGCAATATATTTTAGGAAATTTAGTTTTCCAAGACTGTGTTCGGTATCATTTTTGTTTTTGATTTTTGTTCAAATTTATAGTTTTGAAGGGGTTTGGCATAATTTATGAGGGCTATTTATGAAAAATAAAAAAAAAACAAGTCAAAATTCAAAAAGAGGTCTCAACCTCTTTTTGATTTTTGGTCAAAAATTATTTTTGTTGTGTTTTGTGCAAAACACTTAAAACATGTGTTAAAATAAAGGTTAAAAAAGTAATTTACTTTCCTTTTATAAAACCACCCCAAATCAAACCCTCAAGCACTCTTTTCGTTGACGAACAAAAGTAAAGCACAGAGACGCAGACCTGCAACTTCGTCCTAGAGACGGGTCTGACGGCGACGACGACGACGACGATAATCATTCCAATGGAGGTGACATTGTTTCTCCAAAGACGGTTCCTAGTTTGATTTCTTTCCATAATCCCTTGACAGAGGAAGATGAATAGACGCTCCATGACAGAGGAAAATGAAGACTTTCAAAATCATTTTTAGACATAGTATGTCAAATCTATTTTTCATTCTACCATCTATTTTTATTATAACTACCAAACAACATTTTTATTTTTGAACAAAAATTATTTTCAAAATAATTTTTGTTAAATAGATAAAAAAACAAAAACAAAAATGATACCAAACATAGCCTAAATCCATACATGTAAAGCTAAAGAAACTTTAAAATATTTCCAACCAAAGCCATTATGGGAGGAATCTCTCACAATACATAAATAGGTACGCAGTAATCAATATCTTAAATGAAGGCCCACAAAATTGGGAGAAAAATAAAATGTCAAAAAGAGAGTGTGACTGTGTGAGTAATGTGAGATATTGCGGGAAAGAAGGATTCAGATCCTCTCCAATGGTACAATCCGTCTGGCTCACCAGCACCATTGGGTCATGTTCTTACATAAGAGAGAGATCCAATGGTGCTGGACGGCCTCACAATTGAATTTCTATGTACAAAGTATCTCCCTAATATGGTAAGATTTTCTAGATCCCCCCCCCCCTCCTCTCTCTCTCAAACTCTTTCGCTCTCCCAGTTTTCCTATCAATACTTTCCTACCATTTTTTCTTTATTTTTGTTCCAAGGCCTCGATAAAAGGAAATAATTAACATGGCAACATGGTTTTAGGTATTAGACCGGCCGATCCTATTGGTATTGATAGTCACTAATAGGATACGTGATACTTTTTTTTAAAATATATTTTATATTAGTATCGACCATGTGTCACTCTGTCGTTGATTCTGTATCGATCCGATATTGATCCTGTATCAATTTTTAGAATGACCAATACCCCTTTAGATATCGTAAACTAAAACCATGTGTAGCAAGCAAAAATGTTGTACAATAGAGAGAAGATGCATTCCCCACCATATTACCATTAGCGCTGCAACGGGGCCAGGTTTGGCTGGATTTTTTAAAATTCCAGCGTAACCCTGAGTCCATTTAGCTAGGCCTAGGCTTGGGAGGTCCTTGACTCAAGGTCTGAAAACTCTAACCCTGACCTTCCCTCAGGGTAGGGTCGGGCTAACCCTAATTGACCTTGACCATGGGAGGGGAAAGCGTGATGCAGGGGTTCGGCCGGGCCGGGAAAAGAAAAAGAAAAAGGAACAGGAAGAGGAAGGAGAAGAAGAAAAAGACTGGGCTGGACTGAGCTTAGCCCATGGTCTCAACCTGCCCAGCCCGACCTTGACTCAAGACCAAAAATTCCTAGTCTTGAGACTCTTGACCTGCCCTCAGCGCCAAGTTATCTCAGCCCAGAGTCCAGACCATGTTTGGGTTCATGGCGGGCTCATACTTACAATGCCAAATTTACACTCCTAGAACCATGTCAGTTATTGAATGGATGGTGAATTCAAATTCACTTTCTTATTAGGGATAAGGTGAAACTGATTTCACTTATTTTCCCTGCCCTTTCCAGCCAGACTTTGTGAGTAGTTGTTTTGGTTTTTTCCTGGCTGGGCCATGTATATATCGGCTTCTTATCTTGCCCAAACCCAGCCCAGGCTGGGCCGGCCTTGGATACCCCTTGTGTGATTGTTGATCTCAATTCTCAAATATACGGTGACAAAGTATTATGAACTAGATAGGTCATGTAGATCGCATAGGCCCCACTGTATCATATCGATAAAAGTGATGACGAGCTACAAATGTTGTCTCGCCGAGTTGAATCAACTTCTACTCCGTTAACAAGGCTGAGCAGATAAGAGAGAGAGAGAGAGAGAGAACTAGCAATGGCACCGACAGCAGCACTGTCTTGGAGTCCGCTTCCTTCGTTGCAGAGTGTAGGCGGTAATAGAAGTAATGAAACTGGTATAATCTCAGACAGAGGGACTGTAATGATGGTGGTAGCTCAAAAGAAAGCCAAGAAGACCAGAAAAGTACTTGAGATTTGGAGTTGAAATGAGACTGGAAATTCTTCCCTTTTCTTTTCTTTCAATTTTGCTTTCATAACTTTTTCTTCTTCGAATTATATGGAATTTTCATCGTTTCTGGTATTCATTGATGTTTTCTTGTATTGGGGGCAGATAATTCTGAAGGAGGACGTAACAGAGCTTGGAAAGAAAGGGCAACTTTTAGACGTCAAGGCTGGTTTTTTCCGAAATTACCTGTTCCCCACGGGGAAGGCCCAAATCGTCACTTCCCTTCTGGTCAAGTAATTAGGGTTAAACTGAAGACTATATTTTCTTCCGCAAATTTCTATTAATGGTTTTTATTTTTAATTATTTATTTATTTTTAATTTTTTTTAAAGCAGAAATTTGGGGACCCATAAAATCATGAGAGCTTTAGCATAATTCTTTCAAAGGGGTAAAATTATTTTGCACCACAAGCGTAATCCAGTTGACAAATTCTTGAAATTTCCCTTGATTTAGTTCAAATACCCTTACTTCTCATGATATAAGTGTCTGTAGCACAAGAGTCAAATGCGACTCATGAATTACTCTACTATCCGGTGAGATGTGAAATAATAGATTACATTGCATGGCAGGTTATACATAAGACGTGCTCTTAAAATATAGAAACCTATGAATGGCATAAGCATTGGGTTTCATTCCCAAGAGCCAAGCAGTGTTGGTTGGGATGAGTTAATAAAATTAACCTAAATTTTGGAAGCCAAGATATATAAATGGATGGATGTATGTATACTATCTTCAGACAGTGGATATGTGTCTTTCTCTTGGAGCTAAGGGTGATTGCATGCTTGTGATTCTTTCCTCCAGGGAAATGAGGATGGAAGAGGAGAGAATTGAAGCAGAGAAAAAACGGGTAATCAAGTTCTATTCATTTATGAGTTAAATGTTCTTCCCTATCAAATTTTCAAGTTTTTCAGCTTCAGTATTTTATGTATTCGTCCACTGGATTAATTTTTCCCGGGGTTTCAATTCCTAAAACTAGGTCTTGGTTTTCCGAAACCCTGCCTGGTTTCAATTGTTTATTGTCTTAGGAATGGGAGAGGAACATATATTTAAACAGAAAAGAAGTCCTAAATGCATTTATGAATTTAAGGTTTTTCTCTATCAAATTCTCAAGTTTGTCCAATTCAGTAATTCGTGTATGCTCCCATTGGTTTGTTTTCTCTGGAGTTTGAATCCCTAGCCTACGTCTTGGTTTTCTGAAATCCTACCTGGTTTCAAGTGCCATTTTTTCATAGAAATGGGGGAGGACTATATATTTAGATAGAAAGGAAGTCCTCAACAAATTTTGGAATAAAGCATTGCAGCTTTAGTTATTTAGAGTCTCACATGTGATGTCCAAATATATTAGTAGTTATTTTTTTATTCTACTGATGATTACCACAGTTTGTAGTATTCCACGTAGCTCTCTTATGTGTCTGAGACAATAGTAAAATTCTAACAATGTGTTGAGCATCCATTTTGAGAAGAGTATAGTAGATCTTTGGTTTGTTTTTCTTATGGGCTGTAGCTAGCTTCTAGAACTATGGTGCATTTCTATATCCCTAGAGAATCTATTGTTATCCTAGCACTTTTTTTTTGTTGATTTCTCTTCTTATAGAATTATAATTTCAGTGATAACTAGTAATAAATAGGTTGTTCTTATATATTATCACCTCGACTGAAGGTAAAAGAAGAGGCACAGCAGCTTGCTCTAATTTTTGAAACAGTTGGAGCTTTCAAGGTGAAGCGAAAAGGTGGAAAAGGAAAACAGATTTTTGGAACGTGAGTAGTTGCAGTACAAGTTTAAGCAGTGTTTGATATTTTCCCCCATTTATGTCTAATATATGTGCTTATGTTTGCAGAGTTACT
The DNA here is from genome assembly GCA_028583415.1 of Protea cynaroides. Taxonomy (NCBI): domain Eukaryota; kingdom Viridiplantae; phylum Streptophyta; class Magnoliopsida; order Proteales; family Proteaceae; genus Protea; species Protea cynaroides. Next base: position 24,295,112 of record CM053266.1, read on the forward strand.
GCTCAAGATCTTGTGGACATAATTAAGGCACAGCTTCAGAGGTATTATATTCCCATCCATGTGGTTTGCAGACTCATATCAGTGTTACAGGTTGCCTGATATGTGTTCCAGCTACATAGATAGAGAAGTTAATGTGATCCTAGAAGAATGTGTGCAGATTGTTTATGTTTGTTGAAGGTTAAAATCGTTTATGTATAAGCCTGAAGTCCTAGTTTTGGGAATATGAACTGATTTATGAAAATTGAATCCATTGACCACCAATGTTGGATAATGTGCAAAAAGTTGACCACTCAGGAACCGATTTGATCCCATTCCTAACTTGTCCCAACTGTTAGCCATAATATTCTAGCTGTCGAATTTCTAGATCTACATAGGAAGGTGATGATAACTGTGAAATTTCTTGGGATTCAAATCCTCTCATGTCCTCATGTTGGCATGAGGAAAATCCTGTGGCTGTCATTCCCTGTGCACGTATACCAATACATCGGTATGTGTGTACAGTAAACTACAGCCACAGGATTTTCCTCATGCCAACATGAGGCATGAGAGGATTAAAATCCCTTGGTTTGGATATAGGCCATATTGGACAGTAGTTTGTATCAGTGATCATGCGGCTGCAAAGATGGCACTTGTTTGTTCTGGTAGTAGATAAACCATAAATATGCTCAACACACACCCAACAAGGTATATGATTCAGAAAGCACTCACATATTAGTCCTTCTGTTGAAGAGTGAACCTATGCACCTTGGAGATATATAGTTTTATGTGTGAGAATTTAGCATATGGTGCTGTTTAGAATAGTATTTATGTGGTCATCATATATGGTGATGTTTAATAGTTAGTCTCTTCTGTTTAAGTGTTAAAGTCGGCTTCACTCTGTAGCCGAGCTGATTTCTGCTACTTATTGATTCTAGAGTCAGTTCCTCTATGTTAGCCTGTTGGGGGTTAGTTCTGTAATTTTCAGTTTTATTAATCAATATAAATTGAAACCAGGGAGGGGAGAATAAACCACATCGACTTCTTCTCTCCCTCTCTTGGTTCTCTCCACCTTCTCTTCTCCTCCTCCTCTTTCTTCATTATTTTGTCACACCTTCCATTCTTGATTTCATATGTATGTTTCTCTCTTATCTGTAGGGAAGTAGACAAGCGGATTGTTTCTCTTCCAGAAATACGTGAAACTGGGGAATACATTGCAGAGTTGAAGCTTCACCCTGAAGTTTCTGCTCGACTGAGGGTGAATGTTTTTGCCAACTAGTGACAAGTATTGTCTGCACTCCCACTTGGGATGAAAAAATTGTGAGGTGAAGGTGCATGATCTTATGTTTTTGGCTAACTAAATATTCCTTCAGAACAGTTATAATGTCAAAGATGCAAACAGTGGTTGGTACAACCATTTGGTCTGTGGATAAGGATCAGGATCCAATATGAGGTTTGAATGATGATGGAGCCCCCACTTCCCCCCACCCCTAAAAAAAAAAAAAAAAGAGAAAAAGAAAAAAAGGGCCATCCCCACGGCCCCAGCATTTTTTGTGATTGAGCATATTAGGACCCATACCCATCATTTTACAGTGAATAGTCATAAGACCACACTGAACTTGTTTCTTGGGAGGTTTGGAAGTTGCCTCAAGCTCCCTCTCTTTCCTCTCCTGAGAGATGGAGATCGGGGTTCAGTTTATTGATTGTTTTGACAGCTAGCATCCCGAATAATAGAACCATTTCGTGATATCATTTCTACTTTAAATTTTGAACATGGATAGTTTTTTAAAGTCAGTTGATTGTTCTGTCATAGGAGGAATGCTTATGAAGCCATATTGAACTTCCGATGATGCCCCCTGCAGAAAGATGGCAAAAATGTGAATTTTGGTGCTGAGATGCAAATTATTTAGCCGTTCGTGGCTTTATCGATTTTACTGTTGTTTCCTATTGATCTTCTCTTCTGTAGCAGGCGTACAGGAATTAAGGAATTACCATTTCCTCATCTGCAAGCGGTAATGGAAATTTCTTTATTTCTTTCCTTCGTGAATTACCACAAGTTGCTTTGCTTCAGAGGTCTAATTAGTTGATTTTTTTTTATGATTTATTGGTTGATTGATTGAGGGTTAGGAAGCTGTTATTAATAGAGTTGAGAGTATATTTTTCTTGTGGCAAGGTGTCAAATGCTACCTTTCTATATCCATGCATCATTTAATCAAGGGAAAATTTCCCCCATCCTTTGAGCTATATATATATATATATATATATGTATATATATATATATATATATATATTTTTTTTTTTTTGGGTAGAATTGAGCTATACTCTTAAATCAACTACCTTTCATCTTGGTTTATAATGTCAATCATTTTCCCTATTTCTGAAAATAAGTATTAGCATAATTATTAGTCCATTAAATGATGAAATGAATCATAACTACTGTTTTTAGTGGTAATATTATCCTTGAAATTGTAAAATATCATTTTTACTTATTTGAAATTTTTGATTTTGATAGATTAAGAGTGAAGTCACGAGTCAAATAAAACAAAATAATTTTTTTTTGTGGGAATTGAACGCACAACTAACTGCAAGTTACTTTCATCTTCATTCTTTCCATCACTGTCTCCACCACCTCCACCACCTCGAGACTATACACCAGTCGATATGTGCTTCAGTTTGGACGAACAGAACGACCCAACAAAGTGGTCTTTGGTATTCACGTTTCTGGTTGGAACTTCAATCAAAACGGAGATCCCAAAGCTGGGATTAGCCACCAGCGGATCGTGGACGGACGGTTTTAGTGTTAAGAAGGTTTTTTTTTTTTTGGGTGTTAGTTATTTGTTCTTCTTCTTCCATTAATTGTTATTAGAACATGAAAGGTATCGAAGAGAATTCGAACTCTTTTCATTCGTATTATGATATGAGAGCTTACAAATATATAGTACACACAGTCCTGATCTGTTACAACAACTTAACAAAACTTTGAATTACAAAATAGAGAAGACTGCGATCCATCAATCCTAATTGAGTCCTTAGCTTGCAGGATATCACATGTGATATCATTGAGTTAGGTGCGGGAAGCTTTACTGGGATATTCCTTAACAGCCCCCCGCAAATGGAACGTGGGGGAGACAACGTTGCATTTGGTCCTCAGCCACCTGAACCGGGCTGTAGCTAGGGGCTTGGTGAGACAATCTGCAACCTGATCATGGGATGAGATAAATCAAACTTGCACCAGCTTTTTATTGACAAGATCTTTGACAAAATGAAAGTCGATGTTTGGTGCGAGCATGAAACATAAGGTTGGAGGAGAGATATGTTGCACCGATGTTGTCACACCATAGGATAGGGGGCTGCGGCAGATGATAGCCGATGTCCTTTAAGAGAGAGTGAAGCCAAGTAACCTCAGCGGTGACATAGAAAGGGCCTTGTTCTCTGCTTCAGTGCTGGACTGAGCAACGTTTGGCTGCTTTCTTGAGCTCCAAGAGATAAGGTTACAGCCAAGGAAAACCGAGTAACCGCCAATTGACCGTCGGTCATCTGGGCAGCCAGCGCAATCGGCATCAATGAATGCCTCTAAGGTGGGAGCAGCAGAACGCTGGAAAAGAATGCCGTGATCAATAGTCCCTTTGACATAACGGAGAATTCTTTTAACAGTAGACCAGTGAGCTGTGGTAGGTCTGTGCATAAACTGACATACCTTGTTAACAACAAAGGAGATGTCAAGTCGAAGGAAGGTGAGGTATTGAAGAGCCCCAACCACACTGCGATAGTCTGTGGCATTTGCTAGAGGATCCCCATCGCATTTGGAGAGAATAGGTGTGGTGGCCATTGGAGTTACCACAGGCTTAGCACCTTGCATTTTCGTCTTGTGCAATAAATCATGTATGTACTTCCGCTGGGAGAGGAGTGTTCCAATAGGGAGGTGGGTTGCCTGGAGTCCCAAAGTCATGGAATCAGCCAAGATCCTTGACAAGAAAGGTACTTTTGAGAGGAGCAAGAACACCATCAATATTTTCCATTTTGTTGGACACCAGTAATATGCCATCCACGTAAATGAGAATGAGGATGGTATTCCCTCTATGATGATGCACAAAGAGAGAAGTGTCATCCATGGATTGCTTGAAACCCAATTAGATTAAACAAGTGCTAACTCAGGAATACCATGCCAGTGGTACTTGTTTTAGTCCATATAAAGCCTTGAGGAGTTTGCAGACGTGATTTGGGAATTATGAATGTGTGAATCTGGGTGGTTAAGCCATATAGACATCCTCGTTGAGAAAACCATGGAAGAAGGCATTCTGAATGTCGATTTGTCGAATGGGTCAACCATGGGTAGTGGCCAAGGCGAAAATGGTCTGAACTGTGGTTGGTTTAACAACCGGATCAAATGTATCATCATAGTCAAGGCCGGATTGTTGGTGGAATCCCTTTGTCATGAGGCGTGCTTTATAACAGTCAATAGAGCCATCAGGTTTCCTCTTCACACGGAAGATCCACTTACAACCGACCAGATTTTGACTGGAAGTACTTGGAACCAGAGACCAGGTGCCATTCTTGATTAGGGCATCAAATTCAGTGTTCATCGCAGTGTGCCAATGAGTGTGTCGAGCAGCCTATGTATAGCATGTGGGCTCGACTTCATGATGCCATGTTGGGCTCGGGTTCGGTGTGGAGGGAGAGAGTGTGTTGGCGGTGCATCACAGGAGGTGGGTGGGGGAATTTCTTGGGGAAAGGGAGTGGGCGGTGGAGCATGAGGGACAGATGGGGACGTTGGCAGTGTAGTGCATGGGATAGATGGAGAAGTCGAATGTGGAGGTGGGGTTTGGGCACAGTTGAAATTATCAGAAGAAGGGACATAGTGTGTCGGTAGGGGCAGTGTTGGGGGAGGACCCAAAAGTGAGGGTGTAGGGGAGGGACATGCATTAGTAGTTGGGAAAGCATATGGAAAAACCCCTTCATCGAACACAACATCACGAGCCACAAACAGGTGTGCCGAAGATCAGTTGAGACATTTGTAGCCCTTGTGGGAAGGGCTGTAGCCGATGAAGACACGTTGTGTTGATCGATGCTCCAATTTGGAAGAGTTGTAAGGATGGAGTAGGGATAACAAACAAATCCCAAAGTCCGTAACATATGATAATCCGGCAGGTGATGAAACTGATGGACCTTGAATGACACTGAGAGGGGGGGGTGAATCAGTGTGAATATTTTTTTTCTTGATATTTCTTTGTTCCCCAGTGCTTATGATAAACCAGACTGCCCCACACACAATCGTATGCAAATCTACTTCGCAACCACTCAGTGGCCAGGTTTACCAGATTTGCACACCCATCCTGCAATTCATTCCACGCACTTCACAAAGTACATAATTAAAACAAACCACAACACAGAAGAATTACGTGGTTCACCACCACAGTGAGTGATGGCTAATCCATGGAGTAATGCCCAATGGACTCTGTATTTACTCAATACTCAACTTTTAGCCCTTTACAGGACAAGGATGCTCACCCTAAATTTTCCCAAAGATAAAAGCGAGAGGGCGTAACAACGTCGATTCCAGCAGAAAGCCAGTGTCCAGCACCCACTGAACACACCACAACTAAGATAATTTTTTGGGACTTATAATGATGCCCTACAATTAAATCCCAATCTAGCAAGGCATTCAATATTTTCTTCTATTTTTTTCTTTGCCTAATGCTAGCATACAATAGATTCCCATACAACGTCGGCATTCAACATTATCAACCTACTTTAACATACAATGCATTAATTCAATAAATAGTAAGGGAGTTGAGAAAATCTCACAACCAATTTTTTCTGACAACTGACGACATTCCTCTTCTTCTGATAATCAATTTATCCCTTGTTATATGCAACCAAGCTCCACCAGCCTTCAAAAACACATCAGTGTATCGGCATCAGCATGAACAGAGATGGAGAATGATTGTCTTCAATTTCCAGAGCAAGAAAAATCAAAATCCATGAAGTTCTTCTCTCTTCCTTCAAAAAATCCCCTTTCAGTTCTATTTTTCGCGGCCACTGGTTCTCCACCCATTCTCAATTGATAGAGAATGAAAAACCTAGCTCGGAGCAATTTGGATCGTCGGATTTGGCCTCCGGATGATCAAGTTATGACAAAAACAAGTTCGAGCACTAGAAATATTTTAAATGGAATTTTTTAATTCCATTTGGTGTGCTTGGGACGCACCGTAGCCGCGCCCGCTGTCTGGGTGTCATAATCTGATTGGCTGAGGAAGGAATTAATAACCTCAGCCATCGGATTAATATCAAAAAGGCGGGATTTGACGGGATCCCTTGGATCAGAATAATCCCGCCTCCGAAAGTCGGCTTGAACAACAGCCGCTCGATCTGGATCAATAATGCCGCAGTACTGCAGACGCGTCACACTGGATAATGGCTGTGCTTCCATGTAATGCGACGCATTTTATTAATCTGCGTCTGGCCAATCGGCGCATGCGCGGGAGTATCGGATGACTCCGTCTGAGAAACACCTTAGCCCACATTGTTTAGGATCGTCCATTTGGAATCTGACATGCGTGGCTCCTTCTTGGCCGTCGATAAGGCATTTTAACTTTTGTGAACTACCCAAAATGCCCCTGAATAGTATTTTAATGGCCTCTGGAATCCGATTTTCATTAAAACTCACCTGTAGAGTGATTTCTCCCCAAGAAGAAATCACTCTAGAATTTGCGCCCCTCTCTCTCTAGACAATGCGTCGAACACTTGGGGGAGGGCGCGGCATGCGGGAGTGACAAGCCCAGTGCGCGCGCTTGGGCCTTGCGATCAGTGCCATGCTGCTGCTTGCGGGCCTGCTGTGCGGCTGGGTGCTGCTTGCGGGCCTGCTGTGAGGCTGGCTGCTGCTTGCGGGCCTGCTGTGCTGCTGGCCTGTTGGGCTGACTGCCTTGGCCTTTGGCCAGGCTGGTATGATGGGACCCACTGTCCCACTTTCTCTCTCCTCTTTCTCTCTCCTCTGATTCTCTCTCTTCTGATTCTCTCTCCTCTGTCATGCTTCACATTACCTGTATCAAAACTGCATCACCTGTTTCACTGTCATATCGCCTGTAGGGTCCGCAGACACTCAGTTACAATTCTCTCATCAAACTTGACCCAGTTAGCCCAATTTGCCAACAATTACAATATGAAGGCCAACAATCTCTCCCTTTGGAATTGTTGGCAACTACTCAATCCCTACTCAATCCACAGACATTTCTCCCCCTTTGACAACAAGAACAAAGGGATATGCCACATAGGAGTGCCCACCGCATCTTTCCAATCATATGAGCGCTGAAAAAAAATGCAACATCACAGTAGCACTGATAAATACCAATAGACTCCCCCTGAGTCCTACATAGGGAGAGAAAAATATAAGAGAATGAAACACTGCTCCCCCTCACTCCAAGCTCCTCAATGCTTGGGGAGGATAACTACTCCCAACTTCTGTCTCAAGTAGTCAAACTGTTCTTTAGGAAGAGGCTTTGTGAAGATATCTGCAATCTGCTTTGCTGTAGGAATGAACTCTAACTGAACTTCTCCTTCCAAGACCTTTTCTCTCAAGAAGTGATACTGAATGGCTATGTACTTCGTCCTAGAGTGCATAACTGGATTTTTAGAGATATTTATAGCACTAGTGTTGTCACAGAACATTGAAATAGGCTTGTCTGACTCAATGCCTAAATCCTTCAACATTTGTTTCATCCACAAAACCTGTGTACAACAAGAGGTAGCTGCAATGTATTCAGCCTCTGTAGTAGATAATGATACTGACTCCTGTTTCTTACTGTGCCAAGCCACTAAATTTCTACCAAGATAGAAGGCACCTCCACTAGTGCTCTTCCTATCATCAACACAACCTGCCCAATCTGCATCTGAGTAGGATGACAAAACCATATCCTTGCTTTTTGCATACCAGAGACCATACTCCATTGTCCCCTTCAAGTATCTACAGATCCTCTTCACAGCTACCACATGTGTCTCCTTTGGGCCAGCTTTAAATCTAGCTACCATGCACACAGACTGAAGAATATCTGGTCTAGTAGCAGTCAAGTAGAGAAGACTTCCAATCATTGACCTGTACATAGTATTATCAACTGAGGGAGAGTCATCCTCTTTACTTAGCTTACAACTTGTCATCATTGGAGTGCTCATGGGTGTACAGTCTTCCATTGTGAATTTCTTCAACATTTCCTTTACATATTTAGTCTGAGATAAAAAGAACCCAGCTTTCAACTGACTTATCTGCAGACCTAAAAAATAAGATAGCTCTCCAATCATGGACATCTCAAACTCATCTTGCATTATCTGAGCAAAGTCTTGACATAATTCATCATTTTGGCCTGCAAAGATGATATCATCTACATATACAACCACAACTGTCTGATTGCCATCCATAGATTTAACATATAAATTGCTATCAATCAAACCTTTCTTGAAACCCAACTTACAGAGATAAGTATCCAGTCTTGAATACCATGCTCTTGGTGCTTGCTTCAACCCATACAATGCTTTCTTCAGTTTACAAACAAGTGTAGGGTCCTCACTCAGTTGAAATCCATCTAGTTGCTCAATGTAAACCTCCTCTTCCAAGTCACCATTTAAGAAAGCTGACTTTACATCCATCTGATAAACTTTGAAGTTCTTGTGCACTGCAAAAGCAAGAAACATTCTGATGGCTTCCAACCTAGCCACAGGAGCAAATGTTTCTTCAAAATCAATGCCCTCAACTTGAGCATATCCTTTACAAACCAATCTGGCCTTGTTTCTTACAATTTTTCCATCTTCATTGAGTTTGTTCCTGTAGACCCATTTAGTACCAATAACATTATTATTTGTAGGCCTTGGCACCAATTCCCAAGTTTTATTTTTCTCTATTTGATCTAACTCTTCATTCATTGCTTTGAGCCAACTGGCATCTTCACATGCCTCTGCAACTGATTTTGGTTCAATGTGAGATAATAAAGAAAACATTTGTTTTGGTTGTCTCACCTTCCTTGTTTGCATACCAGCTAATGGATCACCAAGAATTAATTGGTCAGGATGATTCCTTTTTACTTTGTTTGAGCCACTTTTATTCTGCCTATCTGCCTCTGAATCAAACTGCTCTTCTCTTTCTTCTGTCTCAACCACAACTCTCTGTCTTGGCACATTTGTAACATCCTGCTCCTTTTCTGTTTCAATGTCATTCTGCTCACTGTCCAGGTCTTCAAAAATAGGAACCTCATTATTTGATCCTGTAGGAGAATTCTTGTGCTCATCAACTCTCACATCTGCACTTTCAACAATCTTGCCAAGTTTTTTATTGTAACATTTATATGCTTTGCTTGAGGTAGAGTAGCCAAGAAAAATTCCTTCATCTGCCGATCATCAAACTTCCCTAAATCATGATTGGTGTTTTTGATATAACATTTACTACCAAACACTTTGAAGTGCTTTGCTGTGGCCTTTTTACCAAACCATAATTCATAGGGAGTTTTGTCTTCATGCTGTCTCAACATACACCTGTTCTGAACATATACTGCTGTATGCACTGCTTCTCTCCAGAATTTGTTCCCCATGTCATTTTCTGTCAACATAGTCCTGGCCATCTCTTGAACAGTTCTATTCTTTCTTTCTGCAACACCATTCTATTGTGGTGTTCTAGGAGCTGAAGTCTGTCTCTTGATGTCATTCTCAGAACAAAAATCTACAAAATTAATCCAGGTGTATTCTCCTCCCCTGTCAGACCTTAAACATTTAATTTTCTTTCCTGTCTCATTTTCAACTTGAGCTTTGAAAATTTTAAACTTCGCAAGAGCCTCTGACTTATTTTTCAAGAACATTACCCAAGTCATCCTGGAGTAGTCATCTATGAATAAAATAAAATACCTCTCTCCTGAGATGCTCTGAGTTCTCACTGGCCCACATAGATCTGTGTGAATAATCTCAAGTGGTTGAGTAGTATGGTAATCTTTTGGTTTAAATGATACTCTTGTCTGCTTCCCTTTCTGACAAGATGAACATATGTCATTGGTAGGCTTCTTCAAAGAGGGGATATCTCTTACAACATTTTTATTGAAATCTTTACTAAATTTTCAAATCCAATATGCCCCAGTCTTTTGTGCCATAACCATGTTTCTTCTTCTTGGCTCAACATGTAATTTTCTTGAAAATCTTCAGACAATGTATAAAGATTTTCTGATGTTCTCTTTCCAGTTGCCATCAATTTGCCCTTGTCGGTTCTTCGAATCTCACATCCTTGATCACCGAAAATTAATCCGTGGCCCTTATCACAAAGCTGACTGACACTCAATAGATTATGTTTCAAGCCTGAAACATAGAGAACCTCATGAGATTTTACCTTCCCATTGTTGAGGCTAATGCTTCATTTCCCAACAATCTTTGCACCAATATCATTACCAAACTTGATTGAGCCTCCTTCATAATGTTGAAATTTCTGAAGCCTCTTACTATCTCCTGTCATATGACTCGAACTCCACTGTCAAGAATCCATGGTGTAGAACTATTTTGAGCCTTGAGAGCCGTCCCGTACAACCAAAGAGCTATTTTTCGAACCCGGACCCTCTTATTTGATTTAGATAATTCATCTTGCTTCCGTCTTGGAATCTTGCTTCTAATTCCGTCATCCTGTCTCTGTGAAGGTGGCATAGGGGGAAAATGGTTCTACGGTTCCTTGCTATATGCCCAAAATTGTTCCGATTATAGCATTCAACAAAATTTTCTTCAAGAGGGGCAAACCGATTTCGCTTTCAAATCTAACTTGACTCATATTGAACTTGCAAGTAGATATTCGTGACCATAAGTATTGCATTTATAACAGTAACCATGAAAATAAGATCTTGACCTAGAAGGAGTCACATAACTCATCTGTCTCTGCAATGCATTGGGATAATCTCTTCCATAGGTGTTAGTTTTTTCAACTCTCCTACCTTGCCTTGCATTGTTGGTCAGTGGAGTAGGAACATGATTTACTTTTTGATCATAAACTACAGCAGCCTTGCCCTTTTCACTCTCTTTCACAAAAGAGATGGAACCTTTTCTATTTGAGTTTGCATTATTTGAAGTCTCTCCCTTATCAAAACCAAGACCAAATTTTACATTGAAAGGTCTTTGAGAATTTATAATCCCATCTAGCTTTCTGCTACTAGGATGTATTGTAGTGTTGCTTGGCTCATCAGATTTGTTCAATTTTTGTTGTCTTTCAAACTCTTCTATTTCATATTCATTCACCTTTGCTTTTAACAAAATAAATTCCTTCTCAAGCTCTTCAAATTTACTCATCACAGGGGCTTGTGTTTCAAGTTGAGCTCTCAAACCTATATTCTCAGTCATTAGTTTGTGGTCTGTAGATACCTGTTCAAGTTGAGTCTTGAGATCTTTAACAATTTTCTTGGATTCTACCACTTGAATTCTCAAATATTGAATTACCTTTTTCTGTTTTTTAACTTCTTGTGAGGCAAGCTTGTTATATTTTCTTTCTTTCTTGAGTTCCTTCATAGCTGCAGCAAACTCTTCTTCAAAATTTACCTCACCTTCTTCATCATCACCAGAGCTTGAAATTTCATTCCCTTTTTCTTCTTCACTGCTAGAGATAGATTCCACAATGCCTTCTTTATTGCTTTTTGAGGAGAATTTTTCTTTAGCTGTGTTCTTCTCTTGATCTTCAATGTAAACCATGAACAAAGCCTCACTAGGCTCATCTTCTGAGATTTCATCAGAGTCATCATCTGAGGATTCAGTGCTTCTTTTAGAGATAAAACTCTTTCTGTTTGGCCTGTTTTTCTTGAAGTTGTAGTTTTTCTTTCCCTTAAACTTGTTTTTTCTATCATCTTCATCATCACTGTCAAACTTACTGTTCATTGGGCACTTTGCAGCGAAGTGTCCAACTTTACCACAATTAAAGCATTTGAATGGAAGCTTGTTTTTATACTTTCCTGTACCTTTTCTTAATTTCCTAGTGAAATGAGCTGTGGCTTCATCTTCACTTTCTTCCTCATTTTGTTTTTCAGAAATCTTCAGCTTCTTCATAGCCTTGAAAGCTACCTGCTTGTCACTAGTGGTTCCTGGATTAATCCTCATCTCAAAAGCTGTTAAAGCTCCATGAATTTCATCAATAGTAACCTGTTCCAAGTCCTTGGTTTCTTCAAGAGCAGATACCTTTGACTCAAATTTTGGAGTGAGAGACCTCAAAATCTTCTGACAAACAATATGACCTTTCAAATCTTCACCAAGTCCTCTAATAGAGTTGACCACTTCATTAACCCTGTTCATGTATTGATCAATGGTCTCATCTTCATTTATCTTCAGATTCTCAAACTGACCTCTGAATGTCTGCAGCTTGACAGTCTTGATTTTCTTATCTCCTTCATATATGTTGATCAGTCTGTCCCATACTTCTTTTGCTGTCTTGCAGTCCATGATTTTAGCCAGTTCACTATTTGTCAGTCCCCCTTGAAGGGCATTAAGAGCCTTTCTATTATTCTCAAAATTCTTTTTATCTACAACTGTGGGAGCATTTGTATCATGTGGAGTGTAGCCATTCTCTACAGAAGCCCAAACATCATAACCAAGAGATCCTACATAGACCTCCATTATTCTTTTCCAAAAGACAAAATCCGTCCCATCAAACAAGGGGGGCTTGTTTGAACTTTCTCCTGGTGCCATATCTTTTATTCTGATCTTCTTAGTTGCTGATTAAGCTGTCACTGAGCCTGGTGCTCTAATACCAATTGATGGACCTTGAATGACACTGAGAGGGGGGAGGTGAATCAGTGTGAATACTTTTTTTCTTGATATTTCTTTGCTCCCCAGTGCTTATGATAAACCAGACTGCCCCACACACAATCGTATGCAAATCTACCTCGCAACCACTCAGTGGCCAGGTCTACCAGATTTGCACACCCATCTTGCAATTCATTCCACGCACTTCACAAAGTACATAATTAAAACAAACCACAATACAGAAGAATTACGTGGTTCACCACCACAGTGAGTGATGGCTAATCCACGGAGTAATGCCCAATGGGCTCCGTATTTACTCAATACTCAACTTTTAGCCCTTTACAGGACAAGGATGCTCACCCTAAATTTTCCCAGCATAAAACTGAGAGGGCGTAATAACGCCAGAATTTAGGCAGAAAGCCAGTGTCCAGCATCTACTGAACACACCACAACTAAGATAATTTTTTGGGGCTTATAATGATGCCCTACAATTAAATCCCAATCTAGCAAGGAATTCAATATTTTCTTTTCTTTTTTTTCTTTGCATAATGCTAGCATACAATAGATTCCCATACAACGTAGGCATTCAACATTATCAACCTACTTTAACATACAATGCATTAATTCAATAAACAGTAAGGGAGTTAAGAAAATCTCACAACCAATTTTTTCTGACAACTGACGACATTCCTCTTCTTCTGATAATCAATTTATCCCTTGTTATATGCAACCAAGCTCCACCAGCCTTCAAAAACACATCAGTGTATCGGCATCAGCATGAACAGAGATGGAGAATGATTGTCTTCAATTTCCAGAGCAAGAAAAACCAAAATCCATGAAGTTATTCTCTCTTCCTTCAAAAAATCCCCTTTCAGATCTGTTTTCCACGGCCACTGGTTCTCCACCCATTCTCAATTGATAGAGAATGAAAAACCTAGCTCGGAGCATTTTGGATCGTCGGATTTGACCTCCGGATGATCAAGTTATGGCAAAAACAAGTTCGAGCACTAGAAATATTTTAAATGGAATCTTTTAATTCCATTTGGTGTGCCTGCGACGCACCGTAGCCGTGCCCGCTGTCTGGGTGTCATAATCTGATTGGCTGAGGAAGGAATCAATAACCTCAGCCATCGGATTAATATCAAAAAGGCGGGATTTGACGGGATCCCTTGGATCAGAATAATCCCACCTCCGAAAGTCGGCTTGAACAACAGCCGCTCGATCTGGATCAATAATGCCGCGGTACCGTAGACGCGTCACACTGGATAATGGCTGTGCTTCCATGTAATGCGACGCATTTTATTAATCTGCGCCTGGCCAATCAGTGCATGCGCGGGAGTATCGGACGACTCCGTCTAAGAAACACCTTAGCCCGCATTGTTTAGGATCGTCCATCTGGAATCTGACATGCGTGGCTCCTTCTTGGCCGTCGATAAGGCATTTTAACTTTTGTAAACTACCCAAAATGCCCCTGAATAGTATTTTAATGGCCTCTGGAATCCGATTTTCATTAAAACTCACCTGTAGAGTGATTTCTTCCCGAGAAGAAATCACTCTAGAATTTGCGCCCCTCTCTCTCTAGACAATGCGTCGAACACTTGGGAGAGGGCGCGGCATGGGGGAATGACAAGCCCAGTGCGCGCGCTTGGGCCTTGCGAGCAGTGCCATGCTGCTGCTTGCGGGCCTGCTGTGCGGCTAGGTGCTGCTTGCAGGCCTGCTGTGCGGCTGGCTGCTGCTTGCGGGCCTGCTATGCTGCTGGCCTGTTGGGCTGACTGCCTGGCCAAAGTTGGCATGATGGGACCCACTGTCCCACTTTCTCTCTCCTCTTTCTCTCTCCTTTGATTCTCTCTCTTCTGATTCTCTCTCCTCTGTCATGCTTCACATTACCTGTATCAAAACTGCATCACCTGTTTCACTGCCATATTACCTGTAGGGTCCGCAGACACTCAGTTTCAATTCTCTCATCAAAATTGACCCAGTTAGCCCAATTTGCCAACAATTACAATATGAAGGCCAACAGAAACAACTTCTCAAATGGAGAAATATTGCCAATAGTAGGAGATGGCATTCGATTTATCAAGAAGCAAGCCGATTAAAAAATGGTACCCCAAAACTGCATTGGTAATTGTTCGAATAGGATGAACAATCAGAGTTGTTTTAGAGAATGTTTTTCTTTCAGTTATCTTCTTTCACTTACAGCAAGCATATATGTGGTTTTGCATAACCACTTCAGTTACAAAATAAAAATTGAAAAAAATAAAAAACATTACAATTATCAAGTCACATGTGATAATGAGAAACTACCCTACGTTACATGTTTTAACAGCCCCCTTGCAAAGGCAACTCCGTATCAAGGACGTTGCATTTGGATCTCAATAACAAAAAATGACTTGTTGCAAGAGGTTTAGTTAGTGAATCCGCTAATTGATCATGGCTAAATAAAAAGTGAATTTTAAGGAGGCCTCGCCGAACAAGATCACGAACATAATGGAAATCAATGTCAATGTGCTTTGTTCGGGCATGAAATACCGGATTTGAACACAAGTAAGTAGCCCCAATATTATCACACCAAAGAGTTGGCACAGCCGATTCAACACATCCAATATCACTGAGTAGATAATGAATCCAAGTAGTTTCAGCAGCAGCATTTGAGAGTGCTTTGTATTCAGAATCTGTACTCGAACGGGCAACAGTGGGTTGTTTTCAAGAACTCCAACTAATAAGATTTCTTCCTAGGAAAATGTGGTAACCTCTAGTAGATCTTCTATCATCAGGACACCCAGCCCAGTCGGCGTCAGAGAATGCATAAATTGTTGAATCATGAGACTTGTAAAATTGCAACCCAAAAGATACAGTACCTTTTAAATAACGTAGGATGCGTTTTACAGCCCACCAATGCTTCTTAGTAGGGGAATGCATGAATTGACAGACCTTATTTACTGCAAAAGCTATGTCCGATTTGGTGAATGTCAGATATTGTAGCACACCCACGACACTACGATATTCATTAACATTAGAAATCAGGTCGCCATCTTCCTTTGTGAGTGGTGGACTAATGGCCATTGGAGTAGCAACAGGCTTACAGTCCACCATTTTAGTTTTGCTCAACAAATCAACAATATATTTTCTCTGAGATAGTAACATCCCCGAATCATTATAGGAGGCTTCTAATCCGAGAAAATACTTGAACATGCCTAAGTCTTTAACTGGAAATTCCTTCTTCAAAGGAGTTAAGAATTGTTCAATCAACAAATCTCTGTTAGAGACAAGCAGGATATCATCAACATATATCAGGATCATAATAATATTTCCATGAAGCTGTTGAACAAAAAGAGAGTTGTCTACCTTTGATTGGTGAAAATCCAGTGACAAAAAATATTGGCTGAGTCGCGAGTTCCACGCCCGTGGAGCTTGTTTAAGTCCATATAATGCCTTTCTGAGTTTGCATACATGGTTCGGAAACTGTGGATGTGAGAATCCTAGAGGTTGACTCATGTAAACATCTTCTTGTAAATAACCATGCAAGAACGCATTACTAATGTCAATCTGCCGAATTGACCAGTTGTTAGTTGTTGCCAATGAAAGTATTGTTCGAACAGTAGTAGGCTTTACGACGGGACTAAAAGTGTCATCATAGTCGACACCCGGTTGCTGATGAAAGCTTTTTGCTACAAGGCGAGCTTTATACCTCTCAATTGTTCCATCAGATTTTCGTTTGATTCGAAAAATCCACTTGCAGCCTACAACATTTTGTTTGGGATGGGAAGCAACAAGAGACCACGTTCCATTAGTAATTAAAGCCTGGAATTCATCATTCATAGCAGATCGCCATGCATGACTCTGATTAGCCTGCGTGAAACAAGTAGGCTCAGAATGTGAAGCTTCAATCAACATCCCATAAGGAGATTTACGGGGAATAGGCCAGGCTATGGTTCCATCATTCCTTATTTTTGGCTTACGAATGCCACGTTGGGCACACGTAACATGCGGATTGGGGAAAACAGATTGAGATGGGTTAAGAATACCAGACTCAATGTGCGGTTGGATCGATTGATTTTGAATAGAAATCGTGGGAGATGGTTCCACTGAAAGAGTAGGGAGAGTGGTATCACTGATCCTTGACGGACCATGAATAACCGAATTAGTGGGATCGGTTGAAGTGGGGTTAGTGGTTGGTAGCATCGAAAAAGGAGGAGATGGAGAGGTAGGTGGAGAGAAGGACCGTATAATTGGATTGGTTATCGAAACTAGATTTTCAAGTGGTTGAGAAGTCGTGAATGGGTGGGTGGTGGTTGGTATTTTCAAAGTTGTAGGAGATAGAGAGTGAGTTGGAGATAAAATAGGAGATGGTTGTGGAAACCAATTAGGAATTCCACGTTGGTGAGTGGTTGTAGGAGAGTTAATGGGAGTTGGTTTCGGTTGCACCAAAATGGATTGTGGAGGACCTACAATTGGGGAAAGTGGAGAAGAAATAGGATTCGAATTTGTAGTGGGCTCTTCAAACGGGAAACTTCCTTCATAAAAAATAACATGGTTAGAGACATAAACGTGACCAGTTTGACGATTTAGACACCTATACCCCTTGTGAGCTGGACTATAACCGATGAACACACATCCTGTGGAGCGGTATTCTAGCTTAGAAGATGGATATGGCCGTAAATATGGGTAACATGCGCATCCTAATGTACATAGTATAGTATAGTCAGGTTTAATCCC
Organism: Protea cynaroides; assembly: GCA_028583415.1. NCBI lineage: Eukaryota > Viridiplantae > Streptophyta > Magnoliopsida > Proteales > Proteaceae > Protea > Protea cynaroides. The sequence goes on from CM053266.1 coordinate 24,312,539, forward strand.
AAATAATATTTCAAAAGGAGAGATGGAGCGAGTAACATGGGATGGCAGACGATTAATTAAGAAAACCATAGATTCAAAAATCAGACCCCAAAAACGGGATGGAAGTGACCCATGTGCCATTAATGAAAGACCGGTATCCACTACATGTCGGTGCTCACGTTCAGCCGAACCGTTCTGAGTGTGGGAATGGGGACATGATACCCGATGAATAATACCACACGATTCGAGATGTTTGGAAATGGACCGATATTCTCCACCCCATTCAGATTGAATAGATTTGATTTTATAATCAAGAACACGCTCAACATGCAATTTGAATTTAATAAATGTATGCAGCATCCTTGGTTGGATGTAAATAATTCCATATATATTTACTATAATCATCCACAAAAGACATGTAGTAACGATTCCCACAATGAGATTGAACCGGTGTTGGTTCCCAGAGATCAGTGTGAACCAGTTCTACAGGAACAGAAGATACATGATTGGTAGAAGGAGTAGGAAACCTATGCAATTTTCTCTTGGTACAGGCAACACAGAAAGAAAGACCATTTGATGATGACAGCGGTAATTGATGTTGATTGAGAATTTGACGTGTCAGTCTAGGTGAAGGATGTCCGAGCCGTCGATGCTAGCAATAGACAGAAGCACGGATGCCAAGAAAAACATTTTTATTGAAAGGAGATTGGGGAAGTCGAATCTGATACAACCCATTATTGGTCCATCCTTGAAGGAGGATTGCCTCGGTTATTGGATCCTTCACACAAAACCAATTTGAGTGAAACTCAAAAAAGACATTATTATCTTGATATAATTTTCGGACAGATAATAAATTTTTAGTAATTGAAGGAACAAGAAGAATGTCATTAAGTTTAAAATTTTTGGAAGAAGTGGAATTAAAAGAAGATGAACCAATTTTACTTATAGGCAAACCTGTTCCATCCCCAATATTAACACGATCATTGCCAGTGTAATCTGAATGAAGTTGCAGATTGGATAGATCATGAGTCAAATGATCTGTAGCACCTGAATCAGGATATCATGACAAATCAGGTTGATTGGAAGAGGAAGTAGCACTGCTGTAAGCAACTGGTGGAATGGCTTGAGACTCAAATCTTGAATAGCATCTTGCTGCAGAATGGCCAGGCCGGTTGTAGATTTGACAAATAAAGCGAGGACGAGATTCATTGTAAGTGTGTCCATTGAAAAAGCCAAGCCCTCTGAATCAACTACGACCACGCTGTGGAAAATCTGGAGAAGGAAGTAAACCTCTACCGGGCCTTGAATAGCCTCTACCACGAAAACTCTGAGAAGTAACATTTGCAATAGGATCAGTTGCAATATTAGCACTGACATTGCTGTTGGAGTGCTCAAGCCATGATTCATATTGCAGAAGAGGGCCATAAAGTTCATCGATAGTAATAATATCAGAACGAGTAGTTATTGCAGTAATTAAAGGTCTATATTCAGGACCAAGACCATTTAAGACATATCTAAGAGTTTTTACATCACTCAAAGGTTGTCCAGTAGAAGCAAGCGAATCTGTGCAGGATTTAATCTGTTGCAGATAATCTGAGATGGACATGCTACTCTTTCGAAGAGAAGTAAGATGAAGACGAGTATGAAGAGCGCATGCTTTTGATGTGGATGCAAACAAAGCAGCTTTAATCTTCTAGCTAGATAAGCTATGAGCTCATCATCTGAGTCATCAAAATCACTGTTATCATCTGCTTTTGACTTCTCTACTGGTTCTTTAATTTTTATTTTTTTCATAGCTTCAAAAGCAGCTTCTTTTTCTACTGGCATTGGTTCTATCATTATCATCTCATAAGTGGTCAGGATGTCATGTAGCTCATCAATGGTTAAACTGTCCAAGGTGGTAATTTCTTCAAGTGCAGACACCTTTGCATTATACAACTTGGGCAGGGTTCTCAAAACCTTCTTGATAACATGAATCTCCTTTAGCTCTTTGCCCAGTGCTCTGATTGCATTGGTAACTCCATTCATTCTGTTGAGATAGAACTCAATGGTTTCTCCCTCAGTCATCCTCAGACTCTTAAACTGAGATCTCAAAATTTGTAATTTTGCCTCTTTAATTTTTCTATCTCCTTCATGTACACTCTTCAACTTGTCCCAAATTTCTTTGGATGTAGGAAAACTGATAACTCTGGTGAGCTCATTGCTCACAAGTGAAGCCAGAAGAGCTGTGACTGCCTTGGTTTCATTTTCTCTCTTTTTCATCTCCACTGCATCAGTGATGTCTTCTGTGGGGTGCTTGTAGCCATTCTTCACCGCTAACCATACACCATAGCCTTGGGCTATCAGATATGCTTCCATTCGAATTTTTCATACACTGTAGTTGGTCCCATCAAATATGGGTATTCTTCCATGTCCATGTTGATCTTCATTTGAAGCCATTTCTCACTGTCTCTTAGCACTGTCAGTACCCGAAGCTGTTAGTCTTCTTCTCTTGGGAACTCAGCTCTGATACCAATTGTGATTCCCAGGTTGACACTGAGAGGGGGGTGAATCAATGATCACTAAAAACTTTCTCACAACTGTGTAGACTGTCCAAACCAACCACACTCTACTGCCAAGAGTTGACTATTAACAACTTACTGCCTTGAGCTAACTGGGGTGGTCAATCACACATTTGCCCTGTTAACACATTTCGTGTAACACACCATGCCGCACACCTACAGGTTTCAATACCAAAGGCTTGGCCTACCAAGTGTGTACACCCAGACCTGCAACCCACATACTTCAAATGCACAATACACGCAATTACATCCACGACACAGTATGTAATGTGGTTCACCAATCACTCACTGTGATGGCTAGTCTACGGGGCAATACCCTAAATCGGGGTTTTGTATTATACCCAATATGCTACTCTGATAGTGTTCTACTGCTACAACAACTAGGTGCTATACCACTAATGTAATCCAAACTGCAACTTGGGATTTTGGGCAACTACCCTCAATCCTGTCAAGTCCCAACTTGACAGGTTACAATGAACTTAATATTGAATGTTTACAAACCCTTCCCAAGCATCACATATATCACAACATAGGGTTTGTGTGCGTGATTATCTTCCCAGCGTGATCACGACATGTGTGAAGCTCACTAGGTAAGCTTCCCGAGCTCTCCAATGGTGGTGGGTGTCCTTCTACACCAAGAATGAGAGTTCGTCACTCTCCACATGTGTTTTCCACAACTTCAAACACACAAGACACTCACAACATACTCTCACTGCCTCAGTCAAGCTTCAGATAGCCATTAATGGCGAACAGAGGTAAGTGGAAAACAGAGGTATGTGTTTTCTTTTTAAAGTGTCTCAAACCTCTTTTTCTACTGAAAACCACACTTTTCTCTCACAGAAACTCCTTTTTCTTATTGCAGGTAGATTCAGCTTGAAGAGACGAGTTCAGGGGACTTTGAATCAACTCAATCTGAGCTCGGACGACCAAGATATGACCATAAGAAGATTGACCACCCAGATTAGAAGAAATGGCATCTTGGGGTCTGATTTGGTGTGCCGCGCCACACTTGAACGCAGCCTCTACTGACTGGTCAGACGCTTATATCGTCCTTTGATTGGTCAAAACATAATCAAGTAAAATGGGCCATCGGATTTGTCGGTGAAAGGCAGGATGGACGCGAGGCCGTTATATCTGCTTTCATCACGTCAAGCGGTGTTGGAGAAGATCCTGACCATAGGATTGACATCTGATCTGCCGATGTTCTGAACATGCGCCACACTGAATCACAAAATCACTTACGTGTGATGCGGGTTATTATAGAAAGTTGCATCGAGCCAATGGGAGCAGTCGCAATGGAATCTTGGTGCGACCTCTGCGCTACACCATAGCCCGCCTCGATCTCAGCCGCTGGATTAGGATCTGAAGATCGTGGCTTAATCTAGACTGTTCATTTTAGATCTTCTTCTTTTTCTTTGACCAAAATACCCCTGTAAATGAGTAGAAATGCCCTGTAAGTTGATTTTTTTCCAGTAGGGTGTCAAGATGATCGTTCTTTGCGGCATTTCGTCGAACAGGTGAGGGGCAAGCCGCGCGAGCCGTGCAAGAACACATTCTTAAATTATAAAAGAAAAATACTCAAAAAAAAAAATTGTTACATGAATTGTCACAAACGTGTGGACGCAAATGATAAGAGACGGTTAATGGTGCTGCCTGTATTGAGTTTATTTAGAGGCTATATCTTGCGGCGGTTAAATAACCGTCTCAAAATAATCAATAGCGTCAGTTGCATACTGCCTCTAAAAGTGTACCAATTTGCATTATTTTGAGGCGGTTTTGTATACGGTCTCTAATAAGTGTCATTAGTGACAGGTAATTACTGTCTGAAACATATTCAAAATTAGCGGCGGTTATATAAACGCCTCTAAATGTGTTGCTAAGGTACGATATTCTTTACTTTTACCGACTGGTAAATTAACCGCCTCTAAAAGTATGCATATATTTTTTAATTAAAATTGCACCTCTAGGTATTGCCCGGTATACATTTCTGAGGCAAATATCAAGCAAATGGCAATCAAACTTTTCTACCAATTTCTAGTGGACTTCTAGAATCCATCTTTCAAGCAATAAATAATACATTATAAGAAATATAAAGAGTTCATCATACAATATCAGTTAAACAATAGTGTACACTTCCCCTTTAACTAATAAATAAATCAGAGTACACATTAGAAATTAGAAATTAGAAATTAAACCATAGTATACATGGCATCATTCACATGTAGAAACACAATTGTATTGTCCTATATGAAACACAAGAATAAAAAATCTTACTGGCCAAGTGCTTTGAGATAATACAAACCATATGTTGTTGCATACCTTAAAGCAACATTCAATCAGCTCTTAGTTTTTCAGGTAAAAGTTTTTAATTTCCTTTACACATGGATGGAAACTCCAAAATGACAGGTGATTCAGTAGCTCAGATAATACAAACATAATCCTCCAACTGAGTTTTTCTACCATCTCAAATGGATTCATTACCATAAATCAGGTTTAAAACTCATTAAGTCTTGTATAGTTCCTTGATGGAATTACTTGGGTTTGGGGTGATGGTTATTCTAAGAATATGTTTCCTATGCTAGAAGAAAATGAGAATCAGTTGTTGTCTTTGGTTGCAAATATGAGTCCATGTATCAAATCTAGACCCATTTTTTCGAAAAAGTTTTGAGGGTTGAACCAATACCTCTTCTTCAGTTTTAGTTCCTATTGCCATATGTTTTGGATGCAACTTGGGCAGGTTCGGTGGGTTAACGGCCCAGACCAAGCCCAACATGAGCAATTTTTTAAACCCAACTAGTGCTGTTTTTCCTCTTTTGCTGGGGGAGCACTAAATTAAGAGTCAGGCTTGGTCAGGTTTGAGTTATTTCCCCACTTGGGAGAACACTCTACTCATATGTTACAGTGAAAGAAAGCATGATGTTCAAAAGTTTGGCGGGTGGATGGGTTAAGGGGCTTTGACAAGCCTCACAGTATGCAAAGACAATTCCAACCAAGGAACCCAACCTTGAGTTACCCAACTAAAACCATCAGAGCTACATTTTTCACATTCACACCCAAATATAGTTTAGATTTTAGTTGGATTGGGTTTTTGGTGGGTTAGCCCAAGTTTAAACTACTTCCCCAGGTCTACATTCAAAAAAGCTCACCAAAAATATATGAATATTCTAAATTTTTGGGAAAATTTCTCCCACCTCTCCTCTAGGAATCCTTAAAGACAACCACCCTTCAACTTGACACAAAATGTCTCCCACCTCCCTAGTTTTTGAAAAAATACCCCCCTCCCCATTCAATTTAGTGATGAGATTCGTCATCACCAATGTTTTTTGGACAATAATACCCACAGATTTACTAAAGATTTTATAAAAAATCTATAATCTAATTTTATTTAAGAAAATATATTAAAAAAAATTAAAAAAAAAAAAATTTATTGTCTTCGGATTTTATTTTTTTTAAACTGTTCTTTCACCGTTAAACAGGTCGGATGTTTCGATTATCCTCCGGCAAGTTGAAGAAGGAGCAGCGGCAGTTTCACTCACTTCAGTGAGGACAGAACTCAAAAGCAAAGCTCTAGTTGGAGTCGGTGAAGGCGGCGGAAGCGTTGATGGTGGTGGTGGAGGATGATTTGCTCTGGTCGGACTAAAGTACGGCGGTGAATCAGGCAGCGACTAGTGGTAACCAATGCTTAAACTCACACTGAAATAGCCTATCTAAATTTCTTATCTCTTCATGAAGCTCTAGTGACAAGCTCCATTAAATTCCTGATATGTGAGAAAAAAAAATATTCTGCCAAGATTCTATAAGTAACTAATATTGAGAAATGAGTCTATCATCTCTATCAAAACCCTATCCATCAACTTGGTGATTATGCTCTGATAAGGTACAAGTAAAGCAGATCCTTACTGTAAGATCCCTTTCTCTTCAAAGAAAGTAATCACAAATTCTACTTCAAGTTCTACCCAAAAAAGGAATCACATTAACTTACGTAAGTTCTACAGTATATGTACATGTAAAGGTCCATGATTCGAAATGGGCAGATGTTCTGGGATTCTGACAGACCCCCAAAAATCTTTCTTTCTATTAGGAGAAACAAAAATAAACTATGAATCTTTCATATTAATTTAGGCTACACTTCCTACTAATATATCATCATTGCATAAGCATGATATACTGCAGATTAAATCAGTAAGCTTAGCCCAAACGATTTCAAGGCAAAAGGAAGGATGTCAACTCTGTTAACTATTTTTTTGGTTATAAGTACCCATGGAGTGGAAGGAAGAAAGGTGTCTAGAGAAGAAAATTTGGAATTGGAGAGGCAACTCAAGCTTTTGAACAAACCGGCCATCAAATCTTTTCAGGTACACATTACAAAGTCTGTTTACGACTATCTGGACATTACTGTTAATTATTTGCAGAAATGAAACATAAAGAGTTGGCTCAGGATCCATTTCTCCACAAAATATATGAACAGAAAAAAAGAAAAAAAAAAAGAAAAGAAAAGAAAAAGAAATGCAAAACATGCAAATCGGTAATAGAAATACACAGAACACAACCAGGAAAAAAACAAGAAGAAAAAAAAAAACACTTGAAACCTACAAAACTTACCAGAGAAGTGTGGGAACTAGCAAGGCTGTTCGATAGAGAAGGATTGGAGCTAGGGCTTCAAAATACAAGAAATGAAAAAGAATAAATCGCCCTGTAAAAAAGATGCACAACAACAAACAGAGAGAAAAAAAAAGAAAAAAGAAAAAAAGAAAAAAAGAAAAGAACCTCCCAAATCTACAAACTTACCAACGGAGTTAGCAGAGTTGTTGAACAGAGAAGACGATGGAATTTTCTGTTCGACTAAGCAGCGGTGGAGCATGGCTTAGCAGAGAAGACAATGAAGCTACGCCCTTCCGATTTGTTCTTCGACAGAGAAGACGATGGAGCTTGGATTCGGATGCTGTTCAACTGAGACGGAAGGGCTTCATCAGATGCTGTTCAACAGAGAAGGGAGCTTCAGATACTGTTCAACAGAGAATGGAAAGGACGTTGAGTAGAAGATTTGGATTCCATTGGCTTCTACCGGAGGAAGAAAACAGGGATTGATTTTCACGGGGGGAAGAAAGTAAGCTCGCTTTGTATGTATTATGGAATTAATTATGTAATTAATTATATTATATATAGTTATTTGCTATGATTTATGGTATTTATTTATATTTAAAATAAATTAATATATTTTAAAATCTACCAATAAGTTAGAAGGTGTTTATATTGTGATAAACTATTATTATTTTTTTATGTCAAGTGGTATTCAATGGTTATTATTTAAGATTCATAATTTATTTTTATTAACGATTTATTATAAATAATTTATAAATATAAATATAAAATATACCTAAGAAAACCTAACTTACTGTTAAAAGAAATCAAGAAGAGAGAAGAAAAATGGAGTAGTATTCGATTAGATTTTTCTGGAAGAAGAAAGTTGGTATTGATTTGCACGAGGAAAATCCTAACAAGCTTACTGCGAAGAGAACTCCAGAACCCAGGAAGAAAAAAATGAAGACTCATATATGCGAAAGAGTAACAATAATAATTCGTTTGTCGTTAGGGCTAAGCAGCAAAGAAGAAAGTCCTTCCGCCCCGTTGGTGGTCCACGATCACCAGAACAAGCAAGCAACGGAGGGAGCCTCTATTTGAGTAAGCTGATCTACGACGGTGGGAAATCTACCAAAGCTAGGCAGATAGATAGACTCCTTTCCCGCTGCAAAGGGAGAGCAAGAAACAAAATCAAATGATTGTTTTTAACCAGCGCCCCCTTTTGGGTATGCGGGTACTAAGAGTCCTCTCACTACCAACCAGCAGACATCATCTGGCTGGGTCTTGCCGGTATCAACAACGAGAAAAAACAACCAAATGGAAACAACAACTAACTATGGCTCTTGGCCCAGACAACGTCCTAGGCGTAGGGGAGATCGGAGCAACAGGGAATTCTGGCAGGGCTCCTGTTCTATCTAAGCGGGAGCGGGGTTCGATTGAAGGAAGGGCAACCGTTCAGAATGCAAGGCGTGTGTGGAAGCGAGAAATAAAACATGTTTTTTTAATACAAATACGTAGCAGCGGTATTTGTATCGTCTCTAATTATATATACTGGTAGGTAATAGATACCGACTCCAAATACTACCTAGTCCTTCTATTAGCAACGGTTATTTTCTTGCTTCTAAAATATCCTAAGTATTGGCCTATGACACTCACTTAGTGAGATCCATATAGCCCCGGTAATAATACCCGTCATTATATGTTAAAAAACGTCTCTAATTAGGGTATTTTGCTACAGTATTTATAACAGCCGTTAAAAATTTTGGTTGTGCCAGGATCAATTGATGATGGAGTTCCATTTGGGTCAGACATCTCATGCGAGGGGGTCATAGGATGCAATCGTGGGGCTTCTTCAATTGCAGAACAATGCGATGGTGTTATCGCATGTGGAGTTTTATAAAGTGCTGTGGAAGAAAGATCTGTCCGGTCTGGCAAAGATGGACCTCATCAGATCGAGGAGGTTTTCCCTTGGATCTGACATCGGGTTTGAATCTTGGTAAAATGTGTATAATGGCCAATTGATGCTGCAGCATTGGGTGAAAGAGGACGAGTAGGTTGTGATAGGAATCGGATATCTAGATCTGCACTGGAGGCGCAAATGTGAGAGACTCGGATTCCAAGTATACCTGGAGTTGCAAGAAACTGTAAGTGACAATGATTTCTTCGGTGGTGTTATGGTAGTGAAAGAGGTGGAGCTAAATCACATCGTGTGGTGGCGAGCTGTGCGGGACAACTGAACTAGGTGTGGGCTATGCCGGTCTGGGTATAGCGGTTTGACAGAAACAATTGACGAGTTCACATAATCAACATCAACGGATTCTTCTTCAAGGTGGCTTACAGAATTCAAGCCAAGTGAAGATTTGTTGGGTTGTACTTTGTATTCTGTGGGGTCTACACAGTTATTAGAGTTGTACTTGTATTAGGGTTTGGGTCCATTACATGTACAAGGGATAAATCTATAATTGTGTGGGGTTAGAGTTTTTAGGGTCCCTACATATTGTCTCTATGGGAAAACCTTATGTAAGGCTGACAAAGGATAACACTTTGTCAGGTGGAGAGTTGTAAAGTTTTCTTGGGAATAAAGGAATTCTTTGTTTCTTTATGGAGGTAGGCATCCAGCATTGGGGTGCTGAATAATGGTAAATCTTGTTCTTCATGTTTTTCTTCTTGTTTGCACTTTCAATCCTAACAAATGTGGTGGCGGACTCACAAGTTAAATACATGGCCTGTCAAGATTTGTCTCTTATTTGGACCGTCATCCTTCTTTTGTGTTTGGAGATATTGCATGGGATGTTCAAATGTGTTCCCGTTTTCGATTTCTTCACTCTTTGTAAGGCGATTCAAACCATCTCGGATGGGTGGTTGGGAATGTTTTGTATCTCTCTTCCGGGATGGTTGGACATGTATTTTGTATGTTTTTTTTTCTTTTTAATAATGTTTCTTTGCTGATCTTTAGAATGCTATCATTAATCGGACTTAGTATTTGCTAAAGTGGCTTGCATGTGATACTCTTTAGGAAACGAAAGAAAATATGGGTTTCAAATAATGATTAAAAAAATTATTTAGCCAAGCTAATAAAAAATAGCCCACTTAAACATATGTGGTTACTCATCTAATTAATGCTCCAATTTTGGTTGATATATAGGTCCCAAGTTCCTTATTTAACTATAAATTTTAACCCACTTACCTAAAATTTTACACAAAAGCATTGACCATGCATGGATGCTTCACAGTGCAAGTGTTTAATGATACCGCTAATAATATAATCCATGTAGGAAAAGAACCCATGTACAACATCTTCAATAATTGTAGGACCATCACAGTCCACTTTCATGGTAATAACATAAAATAGAAATAAATAGAAAAGTTTAACCCATCATCTTCTATTTGAAAGATGAGTTACAGAAAACACAGTATGTTCGTTACAAAAGAAACCCACTAAAGAATAGTTGGATACTTAAATGATAATTAATGATATTGGAGAAAAATCGATTCGTTTCCACAGCTAATATATACTTTTCTCTGGTAATGCAAAGACCTGATTCAATCCCACTAACCCTAAGGAGTTCAAAAGAAGTCGTGCATGTTTCATCAATAATTGTGGGACCATCAATCCTCTCTCATGGTAGCAACATAAAGCCTTTCCATAATTGGAAAAACATTTGGTTGGTTTATAAGACAAACCATTCAATAATTGTGGGACCTTGATCTTCTTGTTTGATTCTTCATGATAGATTTGTGAGAAATATTCTATTATTTTCCAACCAAAAACATTACATGATAGTAAGAAAATATAATTTAAACCCACTAACTTCCTCAAATGCACTTGAGAATTTTCTTTCTGATCATAACATTATATGATAATACATGTAAATGTACTATTCTCTGAGGCTCATGCTCTATAAAAGTCCTCTACTGAGAGAGCTTTGAGATATCTATGTCTGTTTTTCTTTTAACTTTCTGCTTTTGAGTTCACCACCCCTAGCAAAACAAACATGGCTCAGCTTCTCAACCAGGAGATGTAAATTTTCTGTAGAAATTCGACACCGATGGTGACGGTCATATAAGCATGGATGAGATCGAGAGCTTCCTCAAGCAAAATGGAAAAGGGAACACTGTCGGTTCGGGAGCAAGAATGCCATGATAGCAAATGACCTAGATGGCAATGGGTACATCGATGGACCAGAAGAGATCGCTGCCTTCGTGAAGTATGCAAAAGACACTTGGAAGGGCATTAATGTCTAATGAACTTCATCACCTCAGGTTGATACCTAGGACTAGAGTTCCTTGTGTTATTTATGGTATGATAATAAAACTGCATCATGTGTTTTAACTTGTCTTACTTTGTAAGATGGGCATATTTTTTTTTGTATGAGGGTGGTGGAGTGACCAAGAAGTGTGTGTCATCATTTGTAGCACGTTTACTATTATAATAAATGGATGTCACTTGGTCATGTAAGTATTAGTATCATTGATAAGCAAGCAATGTGCAAGCACAAGATGTGAACACTACATCTCTCAGCAAGTCCATGGTAATAGCCCACATTCCTACGGAGAAATCACTTGACTTGCTTCCTTCATGCCTCTAATAATCGAGTACATCCACACGCAACTCCAACCCGGCGACAACAACAACAACAAAATTGATAATAATAATAATAATAATAATAATAATAATAATAATAATAATAATAATAATAATATTATTATTATTATTATTTTATTGTTATTATATTTTCTTGCTGATTCTTAGAAGAGAAAAAGGAAAGAAGTGGTTTTCTGTGGCTAAAGATCAATAAATAAATATATTGAGAAGAAAAAGGACTTACAAAAAAAGTCTAGGCATTCCTTGATGATACTGAAACACCAATTGGGAAGTTACTCTACCTTTGGCATTGCCATGGGCAGAAACAACATCCCAAACGGGAACTCCTTTAAGGAATCAAAATACAAATTAAAAGAAACAATTTCCAAATCGTTCTTGAGCATCCTAGGATAGATGAAAGGTAACAAAATCAAGATGGCCTGACCAGTTACAACAGATTCTGTGAAAGACAATGTGTTTCTAGAAAATTTGTCACTATCTTGGCTTCCTTATAGCATATCACATTCAATCCAAGGACATCGTACACCCATCTCCATAGCTAGGTGGATGCTTGAAATCAAAGTTAAAAACTGTGCAACAAATATCGAGCGAATATAGTTACCATAGCAGCACTTAAGATTTCTGAATTGATAATGAAAAACACCATCGACACCGACGTGGCCTATATTCTTGAGAGTGTAGCCATCTGTATTAAGCTTTATCCATCTCAGAACTGGTTTGCAACACAATAGTTTTAGAATACATGATGCTTGGGGGGACCGGAAAGAAGAACCCAAGCTCTTTGAAGCAAGTAACCACCTCTATTAATCCGATAGAGAATAAAGCAGGTGGTGCTAGGGCTATGTGGAAAACAAATGAATTGACCACCTATTTCCATCATGTGGTAAGATGGTTTGGATAGAAAATTTGACAATAGATTGAACCCGAGATCTACTGTTACACGTCATGTTTCGTCCCAAAGGAAGTTGGCTAAATATCCAAATATTGCAATGAAAGATTCAGTACGGCCTAGAGGATGCACACAAATGATTGAGCTTCAATTGCTGAGATGGTGCATGCTTATATTTGGGCGATGAGAGGTTTAAACCAGCAAATGGCGTAATGGTTTTCCTTATTTATTGTTGAGATTTTACTACCTTCTTTTCCGTTTGTATCTTTAGTTGAACCTTTCAAAGCTCTATTGTAGGAACATCCAACAAAGAGGACTGACTACATGAGGTGAGCTGTGAAAGGCAATTGTGCATGCCAGCATGTTTATTTTTCTTTCTCATTTTCATTTTTCTTATATTTTTTGGAGAATATGATTTATAAAACAAAGAGAAAAGTCACCCAATGACATAATATACAAGAAACCAAATGCAATAAAGGTTACTTAAAGTAGCCTAATCTACAATCCTCAAGATGAAACAAGGAAACGATATTTTGCATTATCAGATTCTGAGGCAAGGAGATGATGATTAATCATTGATCCCATCACAAACTCAATTGAATTCCAGATTTGTTGGAGGTTCTCGATGTGTTGGACCATCTTATTAGGTTCCTTTCTCACCAAATGTAATAAATTTTTGCACTGAAAACTATTTTACTAATGACAAATAGAGTTAGCCTTGAAGTCAGACTGGATCCAGCCCCATTCATCTTCCAAGGATAGATGAGAATGATGGGTAGGTGAAAATTTATGTAGGACCCCTTGTAAGACCTGCACTCCATTAATTTGGTCTAACCGTGTCGTGCCAGGTCTTCCCATCATTCCTGGACCAAGTGAACCGAGCGTGTGAAGATAGATTACAAACCAGGTATGAGAATCGAGTTAAAAACACTAAAAACATACCTAATGTCGCATGCTTGGGTAGGTATGGTCGACCATAAGGAAGGGAACAAAAAAATATCAAATCCAGAACCCCACGGTCGATGATTTCGACCTTACGGTGGACGATTTGTGTGACTATACGATCGATCGTGAGAAACCCAGATCAAACTCCGAGTTTTGAAAACTTTCCTAAACTAAGGGTTGCTTTCCTAATTGAAAGAGGACTCTATATGGAGAGTTTTCCTCTATATAAAGGACGTCCCTTAGTCCTTTTTCACTCTTTTAGAACATTAGTAAACCCTAGAGAAAGAGAAGGAAGAGAAGGAGAAAAAGAAAAAGCAAAGGAGAAGAGTTTGTTGAGAAGGGATTGATTCTCTATCACAGGCAAAGGTATAAAACGAATCTCTGGAGATGTAAACTCTAAGTATAAGACTTCTATGGAAGATAGACAATATCAACCTATTATGATCTATGTGATTTCCTTAAGAAAATCCCAAGGAGAACCATGAGGAGTGAATTTGATGATTAGGGTTGATATGAAATTACTAATGATGGCCATAGGATGACTTTAGAATAAAACCCATTGAAGAACAGAAGAATTGACCCAGGAAGAACTCAAATTTCAGGTAGACTGTGACCAGAAATCTCAAGGTCACAGCTACGGTCGACCATAGCATGACCAGTATGACCAGAGGATCGACCATAGGCATTCGGGAAGATTTCAGAAATCATATGGTCGTAGCTACGGTCGCACCATATGCGACCGTAGGGTATTTACTGTAGACAGTAAGGTCGATACAGCATGAGACCATAGGACCAATCAGACACCTATCAGTGCTCTGTTTAGATTTCTGACTACAGTAACATGTCACATATGAACCCTAACCTAAATTCATAAATATTTTAGGTTGTTAAATCAATTCAAAGAGAATTTCAAGGCTTAGAAGGACATCGAGTATTGCTAACAGGTGAGGGAATAAGACCTAAACTAATTGGTTATTAACAAACAATTTATTTTTATTGAGTCCAATGCCATGATTGATTCTATGCGTGTATGCTTGTAATGTGCATCTCACATGTCATCCAATATTTCTGCTATTACTGTTCATGCATATTTAATTCCGTTTATTTATAACATGATGATGATGATGATGCTAGGAATAGGCATGTGAATGTATGTGTATGGTTGGTGTGTTGGATGCGAGTCGAGCATCAGGGGGAGGACGTGGCATGGTGGTCTTCGACCTCGTCACCAGACTCTAGCTCTATCTCTACTCAAGTCTTGTTTACTAACATGAATGAGATCGAGAGCTTCCTCAAGCAAAATGGAAAAGGGAACACTGCCGATTTGGGAGCCAATGGTGCCATGACTGCAAAAGACTTAGATGGCAATGGGTACATCGATGGACCAGAAGAGATCGTTGCCTTCATGAAGTATGCAAAAGACACATGGAAGGACATCAATCTCTAATGAACTTCACTGTCACACCCCAATTCCGATCCAACCAGAAAGGTGTGAGTGAACCGTCATTGAACCAACGGTTCACACCAGGATCTCGAATAGGCCGTGTCCACTCGTACAAACCCGTTACACATAACCACAATCAGAATATAAATAATACAGTGGAAGTCTTTAAATAAATGAACTGAGAATCTATTGATAAATTTAAATAAAATATCTAATTATTTAAATTCAAACATATAATATAATATCCTTACATCCATTTAGTCCAACTGAAAATAACTGAAATAAATAAATAAAACCAATCAAAGGTACACGCAGAAAGGGCACTCGCATGAAGCGTCATGCTCGTCCTCTCCTGCCTGTACGTCCAACGCAGCAACACCACCATACGCCGAAACGTTCATATAGTCGTCCACTGTGTAACTTGCATCAACATCTAAAAACAATGTATATACAAAGGGTGAGCTCACAACTTAGCTCAGTAAGATAATCAGACAGTTTCACAATATTATGCATGAGTAACAATCATTTTATGTTGTGGTCTGGTTTTAAGTTTGCAATGTGCTATAGAAAGGTTTGGTGGCCCCCGCACCTCTATACACGAGTGTGTGGCACCTCATGGATCACACCCCCATTGGCCCACATGCACCCATCATGGAATAGAGATAGAGCTAAGATACCCCCGTATCTCCCCTGATGCTCTACCCATACCAGTACCTAAGCCCCTACTGGCCAGGGCTCGCAAACTGGGCCTGCAACTAACCAATCCTATATGTCATCAATGTATGCTCTATCCCAGCACAGCCGTCTACGGCATAGAGATAGAGCTAAGGCATTACCACACCTCCCCTGATGCCCTATCCGCAACTAACCCACTAGGATAGAAACAATACGCAGGTAGACCCTATCCCAACATAACTCCCTACGGCATAGAGATAGAGCTAAAGCATCGTGGACAAGCCAGCGTCGACCTCGGAGACCACAATGCCACATAACCATGGCCAGGCCAGCATCAACATCGGAGACCACCGTACCACGACCTTCCCCTGATGCCCTACCCGTACCAAGCATGTTAAGACAGAATACTACAAAAGGTGCTAGTGTGAGGAGCGATCCCAGGCCCATGCCCACTCCACACACTAACGAAAACAATCACATGCTTAACAATCACATCCTAACAATGCATGAACAATAATAATAACTGAAAGTAAAGGATGGCATGTGAATATGCACAAACATCACATCATATATATTCAGGTAATTAACAACAACTTACTGTCCATTAATTATTAGGTTTCGGTCAGATTCCCTTACCTGACGCTCGTTTGTTAGCTTGCTCCACGTCACAAGATCCAAACGGAAAATCACAAAGTCCTACAATATTATTAGGGTTTCATTAGAATAACTTCTCAGGGTTTCATGTTGGTCGGAAACCATCAAAGTTACAAAATACCCTCACAGAGCTGACCGGTGGCATGTACCGGTCGCAGCTCTGTGGGGAAGACTGGCGATCGGTATGGTCAGCCGGTCCCCACAGACCAGCCTCCCGAAAGATACCGGTGGCAACATACCAGCCGCACTATGTGCAACCGGTATAGTCGACTGGTATGTCTCCGGAAGACCATACATGGGTTTTTCGACTGCCGTCGATCATCCTCCATGGATTTCCAGGGTTTCACCTATCCATTCTAAGTCTAATCTTGGAGTTAGAGTTATCCCCAACTCATTCAGGTTTCGTTTCGATGAATATCATCTCGGAACTCGAATCTAGGGTTTGAAGGCAACTTAGGGTTTATTGGCCAATTTAGGGTTTTAGATCAATACCTACTTGCATGGTATTGATCCACCCACACAACTAACCTAAAGTCATAGGGTAAGAAAAGTGATTAAAATACTTACCGTTGACTGGCGTAACGTGAGCGTCGTCGAACGGTAATGGCGGCACCTCCTTCTTCTTCCTTGCTCCTTCTCCTTTCCAACCTCCTTCTCTTCTCTAGAGTTTGTGAGAGACAATGGAAAGGATTTGAGGAGGTTTAAGGGTGTATTTATAGGCTAGAATTAGGGTTTAGTAACCTTCTTAAGATTAGGAAGGTTCAGGCATTAGGGTTTAGGAAAATAGGACACACAAAGATCCAATTCTGGATCTCCGCACTCAGCTGCGCAGAGCTGACCGGTTGACCGGTACCAAGACCGGTACCATCAACCGGTCAACATAAAATCATGTTGATTTGATCGTCTTTGGTCCGATTTCGTACCTGTTCATCATCCGCTCGTCCCGTCTGGCCCGGTGATGATTGGAAGACCTACTACGACACAAAACCAAGGTTTAGACCGGGTTTACGGAGTGCGGGTCTTACAACTCCCCCACCATTAAAAGAAATTTCATCCCGAAATTTGCATGTAGGTCTCACAACTCCCCCACCCTTAAAAGAAATTTCGGCCTTGAAATTTGAACGTACCTTGATCGCCGAAAAGATTAGGATACTCCTTCCTCATTGCGCTCTCCTCTTCCCAAGTTATTTCTTCGACACTTTGGCTTCTCCAATGCACCTTCACATAATGAATATCCTTGGTTCGAAGTTTCTGTACCTTTTGGCTTGAGAGCATCACAGGCACCACTTCAAATGTTAAGTCTTCAGTCAAGTCTGGGGGATCAGCGGTCAAGATGTGCGATGGATCTCTGACATACTTCTTTAGTAATGATACATGGAACACGTTATGAACGCTTGACATAGATGGTGGTAGAGCCAATTGGTATGCTACATTACCACGTCGGGTAAAAATCTCATATGGTCCCACATACCTGGGGCATAACTTCCCCTTCTTACCAAACCGTTTCAGACCTCGCACCGGCGATACCTTCAAGAATACTTTGTCACCCACTGCAAACTCCAGATCTCGACGTCGATTATCCGCATAGTGCTTCTGTCAAACTTGAGCTGTCCTTACTCTCTCCTTGATTTGATCAATCACTCGACAAGTTTCTTCAACAAACTCCAGTCCTACAATTCTTCTTTCTCCCACCTCGTTTCATAACAGAGGTGTACGACACTTCTTCCCATAGAGTGCTTCATATGGGGCCATCTGAATTGTAGCCTGATAACTGTTGTTATAAGCAAACTCAATAAGTGATAGCTTCTCATCCCAAGCTCCCTTGAAGTCCAATGCACAAGCTCGTAGCATATCTTCTAAAATTTGAATAGTTCGTTCTGACTGTCCGTCCGTCTGAGGGTGAAAAGCTGTACTGAACTTCAACTTCGTTCCCATAGCTTTCTGTAATCCTTCACAGATCTTTGATGTAAAACGGGGATCTCTGTCAGATACTATACTCTCTGGAACGCCTTGAAGTCTGACTATATTATCCACATATAACTTGACCAGTTTCTCCATGGTATACTGAGGTCTAACCACAATAAATCGAGCTGTCTTGGTGAGTTGGTCGACTATAACCCAAACTGCATCCACTGACCTTGGTGTCAAAGGTAGGCCAGTGACGAAATCCATGGTAATGCAATCCCACTTCCATGCAGGTTCTGATAATAGCTGTAGTAAACCTGCGGGTCTCTGCCTTTCCGCTTTAACTTGTTGACAATTCAAACATTGGAACACGAAACGAGCTATATCAGCTTTCATACCCCTCCACCAATATAGTCTTCTTAAATCATGGTACATTTTGGTACTTCCTGGATGTACCGAATATGGAGTGTAATGAGCTTCAGTCATAACTCGATCTCTAATATTGCAGTCTTCACTCTCAGGTATACATAACCGTTCACGATACCTGAGTACCTTGTCTGAATCCAAGGTAAAGTCAGGATTGCTCGTGCCCTTCTCTAAGTCTTCTTGCACTGTCTTGAGATGTGGATCCTGTAGGATTGCTACCTTGACTTCATCAACTAGATCCGGTGAGATCTTCAAAGCGGCGAACATCATGGTGAACTTATGAATTAAGCCTTGCTCGACTGGATCTTCTGCAGTCTCTATTATATACTCTTCATCACCTTCAATTGAACTTGAGGCTGCGGCACATAATGCAGCATTTGTACTTGGTCCTGCCTCAGGTTTCGATGCCCACTTTCTGCTTAAGGCATCAGCCACAACATTTGCTTTACCCGGATGATACTGGATGTCACAATCATAATCTTTTAACAATTCCCGCCATCTCCTCTGTCTCATATTCAGATCCTTCTGAGTGAAAAGATATGTTAAGCTCTTCTGATCTGACTTGATCTGAAACTTCTCACCGTACAAGTAGTGTCTCCAAGTCTTGATTGCATGTATAACCGCTGCTAACTCCAAATCATGCGTAGGATAGTTCTTTTCATGCTCTTTTAACTGTCTTAATGCGTAAGCAATCACCTGTTCTCCTTGCATCAATACACACCCAATACCCAACCCTGAGGCATCCGTATATAAAGTAAACGGTACGCTTGGTTCTGGGATGGTCAAGATAGGTGCAGAGACTAGTCTTAACTTCAAAGTTTGAAAGCTCTCCTCACACTCATCTGTCCATATGAATTTCTCTCCCTTCTTTGTCAATCTGGTGAGTGGAACAGCGATCCTGGAGTAATCTTCCACGAATCTTCTATAATAACCAGCCAACCCAAGGAAACTACGAATCTCTGCAACAGATTTTGGTGCTTCCCATCCTACTATAGCAGCTATCTTACTTGGATCAACCTTGATACCATCTTTAGATACAACATGGCCCAAGAAAGCCACTTCCTTCAGCCAAAACTCGCACTTCTTGAACATAGCATAAAACTTTTCTTGTCTCAGCCGTTGTAGGGCTGCCCTCAAATGTGCTGTATGAGTCTCCATGTCCTTAGAGTAGATCAATATGTCATCGATGAATACGATGACCGAAGTATCCAACATATCATGAAACAGTCGGTTCATCAGTTCCATGAACGACACTGGAGCATTGGTCAACCCGAAAGACATAACTAGAAACTCATAATGTCCATACCTTGTCCTGAAAGCAGTCTTCGGAATATCTCCGGCCTTGATCTTCAGTTGGTGATACCCCGATCGGAGATCAATCTTCGAGAAAACCTTTGCACCCTGCAATTGATCGAACAGATCATCGATTCTAGGCAAAGGATACCGATTCTTGATAGTCAACTTGTTCAATTCATGGTAGTCAATGCACAGCCTTACATTTCCGTCTTTCTTCTTGACGAATAATACCGGTGCTCCCCAAGGCGATATGTTAGGTCGTATGAAACCCTTATCTAACAATTATTGTAATTGGGTCTTCAACTCCTTTAACTCGGTAGGGGCCATTCTGTATGGTGCTTCAGACACCGGCGCCGAACCTGGCATAAGGTCTATCACGAATGCTGTAGCCCTATCAGATGGTAAACCTGAGAGATGCTCTGGAAATACATCTGGGAACTCCCGCACCACGTCTATATCCTCCATCTTTTGGGACTCCGTCGTGATATCAACTATCGATACTAGGTACCCCACTCCCCCCCTTCTCTAAGCATCTCTTAGCTTTTAGGGCGGAGAGAATCAGCTTCCGCTTCCTAGATAGCTTGATCCCAGTGAAGCTATACTCCTTTCCCTTTTTGTCTGTAAGCACAAGCTTCCTTTCACCACATAATAGGATAACTGAATGATGGCCTAGCCAATCCATTCCCAAGATGACATCAAAGTCTGCCATCTCGAGTAGTACCAGACTTGCTTCTAAGTCTCGGCCCTCAATACAAACTGTACATGGTCCATAATATTTAGTCAAAGCCACTTCGACTCCTAGTGGGGACCGAACTATCAAGCTTGGGTTTAAGTGCTTAATTGGTAACTCCATTCGCTTCCCAAAAGAAAAAAAAACAAAGGAGTACATGGCCCCAGAGTCAAATAGTACTCTGGCAGGTATACCAGCTACATTTACAATTCCTAGAATTTTTTCATTATCCCTTAGTTCTACATGCGCATACACACAATGAAAATAGTAAGCCAAATAGTAAGGGATAGAGTCATACCAGTGACCACATCAGGTGATGCGGCTGCCTCTTCAGTGGTGACCGCATATATTTTTCCTTGCTGGGGAGGTTGCTTCCTAGGTAGAGTGCAGGTCCTTGCAATATGACCCACTTGCTGACAGTTGAAACACTTGATATTCGGGTTGAATCCGACGTTCTGGGGCACAGGTGGTGCCGTAATGTTTCTAGCAGGTACTGTAGTGGTCTGAGCCTTGTATGGGCGGAAGGGTCTATTGTTACCGCCACCCGAACTCTCAATAGCTGGTCTCTTCACTCCCCTGTTCTGGGCGAAGAAGCTATCCCTCTGACTGGACTCTATCACCCTCGCAACCTGCACAGCCTCATTATATATTTTCTTGTCCAGACCCAATATGTGCTCTCTGATGCTTCCACGTAGTCCCATGGTGAACCTATGTGTCTTGGTTTCTTCCTCTTGCATACTTGTTGGTGCGAAGAAAAATAACTCTTCGTACCTCTGCTGGTAAGCATCCACAGTCGATTGAGACTGTTGCAAATTAAGGAACTCTTTCTCCATCTGATCTCTGAAGCTCTTTGGAAAATACTTATTGAAGAAGGCAACCTTGAACACTTCCCAATCCACCTGCGTATGCTTCGTCTCCAGATATGCCCGTGTAGAATTCCACCAAGCATTTGCGTCTTCTTTCAGCATATGAGTGGCAAATAAGACCTTTTCCTCCTCTATACAGGTCATCAGTTGGAAGTTTTTCTCCATTTCCGTAACCCACTGTGCTGGCCACAATGGTTTCCCTGTCTTACCTGTGAATGTAGGGGGTGATGATGGGGATAGCGATGGTAGGGCGAAGGATGTACCAGTGCCAGCACCACAGCCTACACATGCAGCGGGACCATCTCAGCCTCCACCTGACACTGTGATGGGTATGTTCACGGAGATCAGGGATGCTCGACGTGAGATGAGCCGTGACTTGGGGCACTTGGCTCGCAGCCTTAGAGTCACTCAGGATCAGGTGCACTAGCTTAGGGTCGCATACGAGCGGGATTATGACATAGCGGACTCTATTTCTCCTAGGCCCCCTACCCCATGATTGTCCCTTTTATTTTCTTCTCTTTTGACTGTTTATATAACAAGGTAATTGTCCGGTTTGTGGACTGTACCATATAGTACTAGTACATTTGATACTCTCTTTTCGTTTAATGAAAGTTTTATGGTTCACCCTAACTAGTGTATGTGCACATGTTAAGTTTCATATTTAGTATGGTATATTATGTTCTTTCTTAGTCCGTCTCAGGCATCAAACAATGCTTAGGGTGTGTTTGTATTAAAATTTTTTAATATTTCCTAACTCAGTTCATCGACTTAGTTAAGTGCAATATGGTCTGTGGACAGAGCCCGAGAGCTCTGATACCAAGTTGTCACACCCCAATTCTGATCCAACCAGAATGGTGTCAGTAAACAGTCATTGAACCAACGGTTCACACCAGGATCTCGAATAGGCCGTGTCCACTCGTACAAACCCATTACACATAACCACAATCAGAATATAAATAATACAACGGAAGTCTTTAAATAAATGAACTGAGAATCTATTGATAAATTTAAATAGAATATCTAATTATTCAAATTCAAACATATAATATAATATCCTTACATCCATTTAGTCCAACTGAAAATAACTAAAATAAATAAATAAAACCAATCAAAGGTACAGGCAGAAAGGGCACTCGCATGAAGCGTCATGCTCGTCCTCTCCTGCCTGTACGTCCAACGCAGCAACACCACCATACGCCGGAGCGTTCATATAGTCGTCCACTGTATAACCTGCATCAACATCTAAAAACAATGTATATACAAAGGGTGAGCTCACAACTTAGCTCAGTAAGACAATCAGACAGTTTCACAATATTATGCATGAGTAACAATCATTTTATGCTGTGGTCTGGTTTTAAGTTTGCAATGTGCTATAGAAAGGTTTGGTGGCCCCCGCACCTCTATATACGAGTGTGTGACACCTCATGGATCACACCCCCATTGGCCCACATGCACCCATCATGGAATAGAGATAGAGCTAAGATACCCCCGTATCTCCCCTGATGCTCTACCCATACCAGTACCTAAGCCCCTACTGGCCAGGGCTCGCAAACTGGGCTCACAACTAACCAATCCTATATGTCATCAATGTATGCTCTATCCCAGCACAGCCGTCTACGGCATAGAGATAGAGCTAAGGCATTCCCATACCTCCCCTGATGCCCTATCCGCAACTAACCCACTAGGATAGAAACAATACGCAGGTAGACCCTATCCCAACATAACTCCCTACGGCATAGAGATAGAGCTAAAGCATCATGGATAAGCCAGCGTCGACCTCAGAGACCACAATGCCACATAACCATGGCCAGGCCAGCATCAACATCGGAGACCACCGTACCACGACCTTCCCTTGATGCCCCACCCGTACCAAGCATGTTAAGACAGAATACTACATAAGGTGCTAGTGTGAGGAGCGATCCCAGGCCCATGCCCCACACACTAACGAAAACAATCACATGCTTAACAATCACATCCTAACAATGCATGAACAATAATAATAACTGAAAGTAAAGGATGGCATGTGAATATGCACAAACATCACATCATATATATTCAGGCAATTAACAACAACTTACTGTCCATTAATTATTAGGTTTCGGTCAGATTCCCTTACCTGACGCTCGTTTGTTGGCTTGCTCCACGTCGCAAGATCCAAACAGGAAATCACAAAGTCCTACAATATTATTAGGGTTTCATTAGAATAGCTTCTCAGGGTTTCATGTTGGTCGGAAACCAACAAAGTTACAAAATACCCTCACAGAGCTGACCGGTGGCATGTACCGGTCGCAGCTCTGTGGGGAAGATTGGCGACCGGTATGGTCAACCAGTCCCCACAGACCAGCCTCCCAGAAGATTCCGGTGGTAACATACCAGCCGCACTGTGTGCAACTAGTATAGTCGACCGGTATGTCTCCGGAAGACCATACATGGATTTTTCGACTGCCGTCGATCATCCTCCATGGATTTTCAGGGTTTCACCTATCCATTCTAAGTCTAATCTTGGAGTTAGAGTTATCCCCAACCCATTCAAGTTTCGTTTCGATGAATATCATCTCAGAACTCGAATCTAGGGTTTGATGACAACTTAGGGTTTATTGGCCAATTTAGGGTTTTAGATCAATACCTACTTGCATGGTATTGATCCACCCACACAACTAACCTAAAGTCATAGGGTAAGAAGAGTGATTAAAACACTTACCGTTGACTGGCGTAATGTGAGCGTCGTCAAACGGTAATGGCGGCACCTCCTTCTTCTTCCTAGCTCCTTCTCCTTTCCAACCTCCTTCTCTTTTCTAGAGTTTGTGAGAGACAATGGAAAGGATTTGAGGAGGTTTAAGGGTGTATTTATAGGCTAGAATTATGATTTAGTAACCCTCTTAAGATTAGGAAGGTTCAGGCATTAGGGTTTACGAAAATGGGACCCACAGAGATTCAATTCTGGATCTCCGCACTCAGCTGTGCAGAGCTGACCGGTCGATCGGTACCAAGACCAGTACGATCGATCGGTCAACATAAAATCATGTTGATTTGATCGTCTTTGGTCCGATTTCTTACCTGTTTATCATCCGCTCGTCCCGTCTAGCCCGGTGATGATCGGAAGACCTGCTACGACACAAAACCAAGGTTTAGATCGGGTTTATGGAGTGCGGGTCTTACATTCACCACCTGAGGTTGATACCTAGGACTGGAGTTCCTTGTGTTATTTATGGTATGATAATAAAGCTACATCATGTGTTTTAACCTGTCTTACTTTGTAAGATGGGTATATTTTTCTTTATATGAGGGTAGCGGAGTGACTATGAAGTGTGTGTGTCATCTTTTGTTGCACGTTTATGTTTATAATAAATTGATGTCACTTTTGTCATGTAAGTATTAGTATCCTTGATAAGCAAGCAACGTGCAAGTACAAGATGTGAACTCTACATATCTCAGGAAGTCCATGGCAGTAGCCTGTTGGACTTTATGTTGTCATTGTTGGCAACTTGGCTGATGTGATAGTGTTTGTGAGCATACAGTCAAAGAATCAGGAGAGAGAGTGTCAGTATAGGAGAGAGTGTTAGTGTAGGAGAGAGAGTGTCAGTGTAATGGAAAAGATGGAGCAACTTTGCATGTATGTTCTATAGTATTCTACATGTGTCTCAGATGGCTTGCAACGAGTTAAATGATATTCTACATCAAGTTTGATGAGAGAGAGTATCTGTGGACCCCACTGGTGATGTGGCACAGCTTATCTGGTTATGTGGCCGAGTTTCTGATGATGCGACAGTGTTCCTGAAGCTTTTCTGATCATGTTCATGTTTCTCATGTTTCTGGTGTTGTGGCATTGAAGAGAGAAATTCAAGATAGAGAAAGAAGAGAGAGAATCAGAAGAGAGAGAAAGAGGAGAGAGAAAAAAAATGTGAGTGGGACCCACAGGTGTGGTGGCAAGGTGACATGCCAACACGGTAGCCCACGGCACTTGGCATGCATGCACGCAAAGTTTTCGGTTCAAATTCCAAGGTTTGACAGAGTTTTAACTTTGGGCCTACTTTTGGTGGGTCCCGCAGAAGGTTCATGGAAATCCGACAGTGGAAAGATGTAGATCGTCGAGTTATCTTTCTAACGCAACTTGAATCACTCAATTTCTACGTCGGATGAGAGAGATATTGCAGTTTCTGTCGGATCGCTTGAAAAAGTCATTTCATAAGTTGTTTAGGGGCAATTTCGGCATTTCACAAGTTGTTTAGGGTCGGCATAAAAAGAAGAGAAGATGCAAGATCAGTGGCCAGATTGAAGCCACGATGCTCAGATCCACATCTAATGGCCCAGATCAAGTCAAGTTCGAGTGCAGTGCGGCGGCAGCGTCAAGATTCTATCGCGCAGGCTTTGATTGGTCGGTTGCATTATATTATAATGGGCCGCGACGTATTGTATTAGAGCTTGATTCAATGCGGCGCGCTTTCGGTACAGCGGCGCGAAGATCCAGATCGTGCGGCCAATATTGAAGCCGACAGGATCTGATGCAACTTGTGCGGATCTAGTGGCTCACGGAACTTCCCGCCTTTAGAAGGCTTATCTGACGGTCCGTTTTGAAGATTCCGTATCCGCCAATAGGAACTTGACAGCGCAAAAGGCGGTGGCGCTAAAGTGTAGCGCGGGTGCATCATATGGCTCCGAAAGATTCCATTTCAAATTTTTTGATTGACCGAACTTCAAACTTCCATAACTTCTTCATCCGAGCTCAAAATCAGTTCGTTCAAGTTGCAGTTTCCATATTTTTTTTGATGCTCTATACATTGGGAGCTGTTGGGAGTCATAAAAACACTGAGAAAAATCAAAAATAGGGTTTTGAAGCTTAACAAAGGGTTTTTCTAGAGTTTTGTGCCTGTGGGAGTGATCAATCACCAACTACCTCTTCTCTATGCATCAATGGAGTGCTAAATCCTTGTGAGAGGTCAGTAGAGCTTTTATTTTCATATTCATGGTGATTATGGGTTGTGTGGAAGAGATTTGAAGCCTATGAGCAAGGTGTGGTCTGTGAATCGATCTCTATCAACATTGAAGACTGATGGAAAGTACTTGAGAGCAGTGTGAAGCTTTAGAGAGATTGTTGGCCATTCAAAAGCATTGTTTGTGAGATTCTCAATTTCTTATCTATTTATGCTTTCAATTTATTGTATGCTAGCGTAGGTGCAAATTGTTGAATACCTAGCTAGTGGGGGAAAATTGTAAGGCAAATTTATAAGCCTACTGGGTAAATTGGGTGTATGTACTCCCTGCTGTGTAGACAGCAAAAAGAAGTGTATTGAGTATATACGGAGCCCGTTGGGCATTACTCCGTGGACTAGCCATCACACACTGTGTTGGTGAACCACGTATATCCTGTCTTATATATTTTGGAGTGCGTGGAATGGCTTGCAGGATGGGTGTGCAAATCTGGTAGACCTGGCCACTGAGTGGTAGCGAGGTAGATTTGCATGCGCTTGTGTGTGTGTGAAAAGTTAGGTCTCCATCAGCTCTGGGCAGCAGTAAATAATTAAGAAAAATTTTCAGACACTGATTCACCCCCCTCTCAGTGTCATATCAAGTTCATCATAGCCCACATTCCTACTGAGAAGTGGCTCGACTTGTTTTCCTCAAACGTCTAATAATAGAGTAGTTCAACATACAACCCCCAACCCAACAACAAAAAACAACAACAACAAAATTGATAATAATAATAATAATAATAATAATAATAATAATAATAATAATAATAATAATATTATTATTATTATTATTATTATTATATTTTCTTACTGATTCTTAGAAGAGAAAAAGAAAAGAAGTGGTTTTCCTTGGCTAAAGATGAATAAATAAATATATTAAGAAGAAAAAAGATGTACAAAAATAGTATAGGCATTCTTTGATGATACTAAAACACTAATTAGGAAGTTACTCTACCTTTGAAATTGCCATGGGCAGAAACAATATCCCAAACATGAACTCCTTAAGGGAATCAAAATACAAATTCAAAGAAACATTCTCTTAATCGTTCTTGAGCATCCTAGGATAGATAAATGGTAACAAAATCAAGATGGCCCGACTAGTTACAACAGATTCTATGAAAGGCAACGTGTTTCTAGAGAATTTGTCACTGTCTTGGCTTCCTTATAGTAGTAGTGTGTGATCTTCGATGAAATTGAACTATGATAGTAATTGAAGATGGATACAATCCCAGGGAACTGATTAGTGCTGAATGAAAAGAATAACACAATAAGAATCACATTCAATCCAAGGACATCGAATACCCATCTCCTAAGCTAGGTGGATGCCTGAAATCAAAGTTGAAAACTATGCAATGAATATCGAGCGAATATAGTTACCATAGCAGCACATAAGATTTCTGAATTGATAATGAAAAACACCACCGATACCGACGTGGCTTGTATTCTTGAGAGTGTAGCCATCTGTATTAAGCTTTATCCGTCTCAAAACTGGTTTGCAGCACAACAGTTTTAGAATACATGATGGTTGGGAGGACTGAAAAGGAGAGCTCAAGCTTCTTGAAGCAAGTAACCACCTTTATCATTATAATAGAGTATAAAGCAGGTGGTGCTTGGGCTATGTGGAGAACAAATGAATTGACCACCTATTTCCATCATGTGGTAAGAAGGTTTGGGATAGAAAATTTGACAATAGATTGAACCCGAGATATACTGTAATACATCATGTTTCGTCCCAAAGGAAGGTGGCTAAATATCCAAATATTGCAATGAAAGTTTCAGTATGGCCTAGAGGATGCACACAAATGACTGAGCTTTAATTGCTGAGATGGTGCATGCTTATACATGGACGATGAGAGGTTTAAACCAGCAAATGGTGTAAGGGTTTTCCTTATTTATTGCTAAGATTTTACTATCCTTTTTTTGTTAGCCTTGAACCTTTCAAGGCTCTATTGTAGGAACATCCAACAAATATGACTCACTACATGAGGTGAGCAATGAAAGGCGACTGTGTATGCCTACGTGTATATTTTTCTTTCTCATTTTCCTTTTTGTTATATTTTTTGGTGAATAAGGTTTATTAAACAAAGAGAAAAGACACCAAATGACATAATATATAAGAAACCGAATACAATAAAGGTTACTTAAAGTAACCTAATATGCAATCCTCAAGATGAAACAATGAAATGATATTTTGCATTATCAGATTCGGAGGCAAGGAGAGGATGATTAATCATTGATCCCATCACAGACTCAATTGAATTCCAGATCTGTTGGAGGTTCTCGATGTGTTGGACCATCTTCTTAGGTTCCTTTCCCATCAAATGTGATAAATTATTGCATTAAAAATAATTTTAATAATAACATAGAGAGTTACCCTTGAAGTCAAACTGGATCCAATCTCGTGTTGGACTATGTGTTGTCATTGTTGGCAACTGGATAAATGTGGTAAAGTAGACAAGCATACGGTTAGAGAAATGCGAAGAGAGACCATCTATACAGGAGAAAGAGTGTCAGTGCAGTGACAAAGAGTGGCAGTGGTGTTTGTGTAGTGGCAAAGATGAAGTAGCCTTGGGTACATGTTTTACAACCTCCACAGAGTGTTTGAGAAGGTATGCAGTGAGTTGGTTGGATTTCTACACTGAGTTGACTGGATAGGAGCAGGTTCGATAGTCAATAGAATTGTACATGTGTTCAGTGATGTTCTAAGAAGATCCAAGGTGGTAGATTGTATGTGGGAGTGGTTGTGAGCATGCACGTAAAGTTTCATGTCTGAATTTCAAGGTTTTATAGAGTTTTCACTTTGAGGCTCTAATTGATGGTCCCACAATAGGTTCATGGAGATCCAACAGTGGAAAGAAGTAGAGCATCGAGTTAGCTTTGTAACGCAACTTGAATCACACAATTCCGACGTCAGATGAGGGAGATATCGCAGTTTCCATCAGATTGCTTGAAAAAGTCCAAAAATCCATGCTCTCGGTGAGTTGTTTTGGTACGGGGAAAACAATAATATTGAGAAATAGTTGAGGGACCTCTTTGTAATTATCAAAAGTTAATGGGTTTAGCCTCAATTATCATAAATAGCTAATGATTCCATTCGGATGGCTGAGAAAGAGCCGCATGATGAAGATCCTCATCTGACAGATCACAAATAGGCGGTATCTAGTATATCTGTCTCGGCTCGTCAAGTTTCTATAGCCCTTAGTATGATTGGCCGAATGCAACTTAAAATGATGTGTTGCAGTGCATGAAGAATGTCCCATGATTCTGTAATGCGTGTCTATGATTCGCATCAGCATAGATTCAGATCCAATGGCCGTGGGCTTCTCCGATCTTCGGAGGCGTGATATATTCAGATCCAATGGATTCTGTCAAATCCTATGTTTTTAATGAAGATCCGATGGTTTTTAAAGAGATTCCCTTGAACACCAATCAAAACTCGACAACGCATATGGTGGGAGGTGATTTCGTGTAGCGCGGGCACACGGGAACACTCCAAAAGATTCTATTTGCTTATTTCTGGTTGGTCGAACTTCAAACCGCCATAAGTCGGTCATTCGAGCTCCAAATCAGACCGTTCAACTTACACTTTCTATATTTTTGGATGCTTTATTCTTTGGATGGTGTTGGGAGTCGTAAAAATGCTAAGAAAAATAAAAAAGAGGGGTTTAAAGCTATACAAAGGGTTTTTCTAAGGTTTTGTGCCCTGTGAAAAGATCAATCACCAACCACCTCTTCTCTGCTCATCAATGAAGTGTTAAATCCCTATGAGAGGTCGATAAAGCTTTTATGTTTACATTCATAGTGATTATGGATTGTGTGGAAGAGATTGGAAGCCTGTGAGCAAGGTGTGCTCTATGAATCAAGTTCTCCCATCATTGAAGGCTATTAAAGAGTTCCTGAGAGCAGTGTGAAGCTTTTGAGATATTGTCTGCCACTCGAAATCATTGTTTGTGAGATTTTTCAATTCCCTACCTGTTTATGCTTTTAATATATTGTATGCTAGCGTAGGTGAAAGTTGTTGAATGCCTAGCTAGTGGGGGAAAACTGTAAGACATTATTATAAGCCTAAAAAATTATTATTTGCTTCCCGTGGGTGCGGGTTAAGCATGGTGTGTGCAGCATGTGCTGAACATTGGCTGTCATAGCCTGAATCTTGGCATTGTTTGCCATCTCAGTTTTATGCTAGGAAAACCTAGGGTTAGTATCCTTTTCTGTAACAGACTAAAAGCTGAGTATTGGGTAAATAAAGAGTCCGTTGGGCATTACTCCATGGACTAGCCATCACACATTGTGGTGGTGAACCTTTCTCATTGTTCATTGTTTTATTTTCTGGTATATTTTGGAGTACGTGGAGTGGCTTGTAGGATGGTGTGCAAATCTGGTAGACCTGGTCATTGAGTGGTAGCAAGGTAGATTTGCAACACTTGTGTGTGTGTGAAAAATTAGATCTCAATCAGCTCTAGGCAGCAGTGAAATTATCAGGGAAAAATTTCAGACACTGATTCACCCCCCTCTCAGTGTCATCTCAAGTTCATCACCCCGTTCATCTTCAAAGGAGAGATGAGAATGATGGGTAGGCAAACATTAATGCAGGACCCCTAACCTAATCTAGTGACAAAAAGGATAGTAAAAAAATAGGAGATCAATGTCTTCCCTCCTTTTTGGCAAATGGTTAGAGAAATTTCATTAAATGAAAAATATGTACGAAAAAAAAAAACAAGTACAAAGTTTTTAACCAACCCCACCTTCGACAATGCCATCAGCAAGGAAGAACCAAAACCATTTAGAAAAATGAAAACTTGGACGATCCTGAGTGTCCCTAGCTACCTCTTTAAATACAAAAGTGGACATGAAACGCAATGGTTAATGGTCTGTGATCTAACTACATAATTTGTATTGGAGAAATAAGTCTCGTTTAGAGGATCCCATTGACTCAATCGAGATCTGCTATTATCGGTTACAACGTGATCTGATGGAGGCCGCTACTTTGATGAATGGTGGTGTCATTTCGATGTTTGATTTCACTTTAAATCATCGGTAGGGGTTTAAATTCCCTGCAATTCGTAGGAAGCCTTTGTTAAGGATTTTTTTGGGTTTTGCCACCTGTGGAATGGGTTAAAATCCACTTTTGTGCGTTGGAGAATTTGGGGCCGGCTTCAACGGGTCGGGTGTGTCGTGGGGTTGATGGAGATACAATTTAGCATTTTGGAGAGTATCTTTGGGTGCACTAAAATTTCAAGACCGAACTAAGTGCTTTCTTGCATGGTGTTCAATTAGCAAAGCAAAACGAGTTTCAAAAAATTTGAAATGATTTGGATTGTCTATCGGTGGATCAAGCTCTTCACAATGGCATGGTTCCTGGGCTGCTTCTCCCAAGAATGGTGGGTGTTATCTGCTGTCTTTCTTTCAGTTTCATGGAAACTACGGTATTGTTTTAGAGAAGCAAATGTGGTGGCGGACTCACTAGCAAAATACATGGCCCATCAAGGTTTGTCTCCTATTTGGACCGATCATCCTTCTTTTGTGTCTGACATATTGCATGGGATGTTCAAATGTGTTTTCATTTTCGATTTCTTCACTCTTTGTAAGTATTCACACTTTCTCAGATGATGGCAATACAAAAGGTGGTTGGAAATGTTTTTAATATCTCTCTCTTGGGATGGTTGACATGTATTTTGTAGATATTTTTTCCTTTTTGATAATGTTTCTTTGCTGATCTTTAGATTGCTAAGTGATTTGCATGTGATACTCTTTAGCATACTGAAGAAAAAATGGGTTTCAAATAATGATTAAAAAAAGAAAATATTTAGCCAAACTAATAAAAAACAGCCCACTTAAATATATGAGGATAGACATCTAATTAATGCTCCAATTTGATAATCAGTGTCATATATTCTGTGGGGTTCACATGGTTATTTAGAATGTACTTGTATGAGGGTTTGGGTATACTATAAGAACGGGAATAAATCGATAATTGTGGGGATTAGGGTTTTTAGGATTGCCTATATATTGTCTCTGTGTGGGAAAAACCTAGGCAAGACTGAAAAATGAGGTAAGCCTATCAGGTGGAGAGTTGTAGAGGTTTCATGGCAATAAAGATTTCACTTTTCTCTGGTGGCCATAGGAATCCCACGATGTGGTGTTGAACTAAGTTAAATCTTCTCGTTTACATCTCCCAATCCTAACATATAGGATCCTAACATATAGGTCCCAATGTTCCTCTTTTATCTATAAAATTTTGACCCACTTAGCCATAATTACACAAAAACATGGACCACGCATGGATGCTTCATAGTGTAGGTTTTTATTGATACCGCTAAGAATATAACCAATGGAGGAAAAGAACCCATGCAAAAATTACACAGAAACATGGACCATGCATGGATGCTTCATAGTGTAGGTTATTATTGATACTGCTAAGACCATAATCAATGGAGGAAAAGAACCCATGCATGGCATCTTCAATCATTGTAGGACCATCAGTCCACTTTTCTGGTAATAACATAAAATAGAAATAAATAGAGAAGTTCAAATCATCATCTTCAATTTGAAAGAGGTGTTACGAAAAACAA
Organism: Protea cynaroides; assembly: GCA_028583415.1. NCBI lineage: Eukaryota > Viridiplantae > Streptophyta > Magnoliopsida > Proteales > Proteaceae > Protea > Protea cynaroides. The sequence goes on from CM053266.1 coordinate 24,345,638, forward strand.
GTGTGTTCTGTTACAGAAGAAACCCATTGAAGAATTATGGGATACTTAAATGTTAATTAACGATATTGCAGAAAATTCTATTCGTTTCCAATTAATATATACTTTTCCCAGGTAATGTAAAGACCTGATTCGATCCCACTAAACCTAAGTAGTTCAAAAGAAGTCATGCATGGTTTCACAAATAATTGTGGGGCACTCAAACCTCACTTATGGTGGCAACATATATAAAACCTTTCCATAATAGCAAAATCAAATGGTTGGTTTATAAGACAAATCATCCAATAATAGTGGGACCTTGATCTTCTTTGTTGACTCATCTTGATAGATTTGAGAGAAATATTCTATTCCTTTCCAAGCAAAAACATTATGATAGTGTGGAAACGAAATTATACCCACTAACTTCATTAAATGGACTTGAGAATTTTCTTTCTAATCATAATATTATATAATAGTACATGTAGATGAGGTTCATGCTCTATAAAAGCCCACCACTGAGAGAGCTTTGAGATATCTACGTCTGTTTTTGTTTTAACTTTCTACTTTTGTGTTCAACACAACCCTAGCAAAAGAAACATGGCTCAGCTTCTCAACCAGGAGATGGAAATTTTTCTGCAGAAATTCGACACCGATGGTGATGGCCGTATAAGCATGGATGAGATCGAAAGCTTCCTCAAGCAAAATGGCAAAGGGAACACTGCTGGTTCGGGAGCCAACGGTGCCATGACAGCAAATGACTTAGATGGCAATGGGTTCATCGATGGACCAGAAGAGATCGCTGCCTTCATGAAGTACGCAAAAGACACATGGATGGGCATCAATGTCTAATGAACTTCACCACCTGAGGTTGATACCTAGGACTGGAGTTCCTTGTGTTATTTATGGTATGATAATAATGCTGCATCATGTGTTTTAACCTGTCTTACTTTGTAAGATGGGCATATTTATCTTTGTATGAGGGTAGCGGAGTGACTATGAAGTTTGTGTGTCATCTTTTGTTCCACGTTTACGTTTATAATAAATGGATGTCACTTTTGTCATGTAAGTATTAGTGTCCCTAATAAGCAAGCAATGTGCAAGTACAAGATGTGAACTCTACATATCTCAGGAAGTCCATGGCAGTGGCCCACATTCCCAACGAGAAGTGGCTCGGCTTGCTTCCCTCAACGTTTTCTTTGCGGGGCGCTCCTGCACCCATCCTAGGTTAGGCACTTTCTAGCTGCTCCGTTCCCTCTAACTATTGAGTACTTCCATAAAACACCCCCAACCCAACAACAAAAACAACAACAAAATTGATAATAATAATAATAATAATAATAATAATAATAATAATAATAATAATAATAATAATATTATTATTATTATTATTATTATTATTATTATTATTATTATTATTATAATAATTATTATTTTATTATTATTATATTTCTTACTGATTCATGGAAGAGAAAAAGAAAAGAAGTGGTTTTCCTTGGCAGAAGATGAATAAATAAATATATGAAGAAGAAAATAGATTTACAAAAATAGTATAGGCATTTCTTGATGATACTAAATCACCAATTGGGAAATTACTCTACCTTTGAAACTGCCATGGGCAGAAATAACATCCCAAACGGGAAATCCTTAACGGATCCAAAATACTAATTCAATCGTTCTTGAGCATCCTAAGATAGATAGATGGTAACAAAATGAAGATGGCCCGACTAGTTACAACAGATTCTATGAAAGGCAATGTGTTTCTAGAGAATTTGTTACTGTCTTGGCTTCCTTATGGTAGTGTGTGATCTTCGACGAAATTGAACAAAGATAGTAATTGAAGATGGATACAATCCCAGGGAACTGATTAGTGCTGAATGAAAAGAATAACATAATAAGAATCAATTCAATCCAAGGACATCGAATAGCCATCTCCTTAGCTAGGTGGATGCCTGAAATCGAAGTTGAAAACTGTGCAATGAAAATCGAGGGAATATAGTTACCATAGCAACACTTAAGATTTCTGAATTGATAATGAAAAACACCACCGGCACCGACGCGGCTTGTATTCTTGACAGTGTAGCCATCTGTATTATGCTTTATCCATCTCAGAACTGGTTTGCAACACAATAGTTTTTGAATACATGATGCTTGGGGGGACCGAAAAGGAGAGCCCAAGCTCCTTGAAGCAAGTAACCACCTCTATCAATCTGATTGAGAGGAAAGCAGGTGGTGCTAGGGCTATGTAGAAAACAAATGAATTGACCACCTATTTCCATCATGTGGTAAGAAGATTTGGGATAGAAAATTTGACAATAGATTGAACCCGAGATATACTATTACACGTCATGTTTCGTCCCAAAGGAAGGTGGATAAATATCCAAATATTGCAATGAAGGATTCAGTATGGCCTAGAGGATGCACACAAATGATTGAGCTTCAATTGCTGAGATGGTGCATGCTTATAATTGGGCGATGAGAGGTTTAAACCAGCAAATGGCATAAGGGTTTTCCTTATTTATTGCTGAAATTTTACTATTCTTTTTTTGTTAGCCTTGAACCTTTCAAGGCTCTATTGTAGGAACATCCAACAAAGATGACTCACTACATGAGGTGAGCAATGAAAGGCGACTGTGTATGCCTGCGTGTATATTTTTCTTTCTCATTCTCCTTTTTTCTTTCTCATTTTCCGTTTTGTTATTTTTTTTTTGGTGAATAAGGTTTATTAACCAAAGAGAAAAGACACCCATTGACATAATATACAAGAAACCGAATACAGTAAATGTCTCACCCCAATTCTGGTCTAACCAGAATGGTGTGATGAACCGCCAATAAACCAATGGTTCACCCAGGATCTCGTATAGGTCATACCCACCATATCAAACCAAACACACATTCCACATTAATAATCAAAGGTAATAAATAAATAAACGAAAGTCTTACAGATAATGAACTGAGAGTCTAACAGTGATAAATAAATATTTATTCTAATTATCTTCAAACCACAAGATATAAAAATAAATAATCAATTACCTATCTGATGTTCAAATTATAACTAAACTTAAGCAAAAACACATTGGTTGCACTTGCATGATGAATCATGCGCATCTTCTTCAGCTTCTACGTCTATCGCAGCAACGGGTCCATACGTCGGCGCATTCATATATTCCTTAACGGTAGGACCTGCATCATCAACTAAAAATATTCGACGTCGAAAGGGTGAGCACACATCACCGCTCAGTGAGTAAACAAAATAATGCAACAAACATATACATGCATTCAATTCATATCTTTGGTTTGGTTTATAAGTTTGCAATATGCTATAGAAAGGCTTGGTGGCCGCCACACCTCTATACACGAGTGTGTGAATCCGCCCAATGGATCAAACACCAATGCCTCCCACACACACCCACTATGGAATAGAGATAGAGCTAAAGTGTCCGGATCAAACACCGCCAACACTTTCCCTGATGCCTTACCCATGCCAATACGTAAGCCTCTATTGGCGAGGGCTTGCAAACTGGACTTGCAACTAACCAATCCTAATGCCAAATAGTGTATCCAAGGCCTCACCCAGCATCCCTCAATACGTTCATAGAGATAGAGCCAAGGTCTCCCGGCAGAGTCAGAGACCAGAAGGTCCGAGACCACCTCCCCTGATGCCCTACGACGTAATAGTTCTGCTAAGGTAATGGCGATACGACGATGTTAGTGGGCAAGACTTGAGTAGAGATAGAGCTAGAGTCTAGTGACGAAGTCGAAGACCACCATGCTACGTCCTCCCCCTGATGCTCCACTCGCATCCAATACACCAACCACATACTTACATTCACATGCCTATTCCTAGCATCATCATCATCATCATGTTATAAATAAACAGAATTAAATATACATGAACAGTAATAGCAAGAATATTGGATGACATGTGAGATGCACATTACAAGCATACACGCATAGAATTAATAATGGCATTGGACTAAATAAAAATAAACAGTTTGTTAATAACCAATTAGTTTAGGTCTTATTTCCTCACCTATTAGCAATACTCGATGTCCTTCTAAGCCTTGAAATTCTCTTTGAATTAATTTAACAACCTAAAAATTTTATGAGTTTAGGTTAGGGTTCATATGTGACATGTTACTGTAGTCAGAAATCTAAACAGAGCACTGATAGGTGTCTGATTAGTCCTATGGTCTCCCGCTGTATTGACCTGACTGTCTACGGTCGATACCCTATGGTCACATATGGTGCGACAATAGCTGCGACCATATGATTTTTAAAATCTTCCCGAATGCCTATGGTCGATCCTCTGGTCATGCTGGCCATGCTATGGTCGACCGTAGCTGCGACCTTGAGATTTTTGGTCACAGACTACATGTTGGAGTTCTTCCTGGGTCAATTCTTCTGATCTTCAATGGGGTTTATTTTAAGGTCATCCTACAACCATGATTAGTAATTTTTTATCAACCCTAATCATCAAATTCACTCCTTATGGTTCTCCTTGGGATTTTCTCAAGGAAATCACATAGATCATAATAGGTGGATATTGCCTATCTTTCATAGAAGTCTTATTCCTTAGAGTTTACATCTCTAGAGATTCGTTTCATACCTTTGCCTGTGATAAAGAGCCAATCTCTTCTCAGCAAATTTTTCTCCTTAGCTTTTTCATCTTCTCCTTCTCTTCCTTCTCTTACTTCTCTTTTTCTAGGGTTTACTAATGTTCTAAAATAGTGAAAAAGGGCTGAGGGACATCCTTTATATAGAGGAAAACTCTCCATATAGAGTCCTCTGTCAATTAGGAAAGCAATCCCTTAGTTTAGGAAAGTTTTCAAAACTCGGAGTCTGATCTGGGTTCTCACGGTTGATCATACGATCGTACAAACCGTCGACCGTGGGGTCAAAATCAATGACCGTGGGGTTCTGAATTTGATATTTTTGGTTCCCTTCCTTATGGTCGACCATACCTACCCAAGCATGCGACCGTAGGTATGTTCTTAGTGTTTTTAACTCGATTCTCATACCTGGTTTGTGATCTATCTTCACACCCTCGGTCCACTTGATCCAGGAATGGTGGGAAGACCCGACACGACACCGTTATACCAAGTCAGTGGAGTACGGGTCTTACTGTGAAGGTTACTTAAAGTAACCTAATCTGTAATCCTCAAGATGAAAATATGAAACGATATTTTGCATTATCAGATTCGGAGGCAAGGAGATGATGATTAATCACTGATCCCATCACAGCCTCAATTGAATTCCAGATCTGTTGGAGGTTCTGTTGCACTTTGGATTGTCATTGTCGGTAACTCGGACCAAGTCTGATGAGGGAGATTGATACTGGTTGTAGTTTTGTGGTTCGTCATGCAATGAAAAGGTTCGTCATGCAATGAAAGAAAGAGAAGGAAGAGAGAGAATCAGAAGAGAGAGAAGGAAGAGAGAGAATCAGAAGAGAGAGAATCAGAAGAGAGAGAATCAAAAGAGAGAGAAAGAGGAGAGAGAAAAAAGAGAGAGAAAACTATGGGTGGGACCCACTGTACCTAGGTGGCATGCCACCATGGCAGCCAGCTTGGCCGAGGGCCAAGGCAGCCAGCCTGGCCGAGGGCCAAGGCAGCCAGCCAGCAGGCCAGCCGCATGGCACCACAGCAAGGCAGGCCCGCATGGCACCACAGCAAAGCAGGCCCGCATGGCACAGCCCGCATGGCACCATCGCAAGCCATGCCACCGCATGGCACAGCCCGAAAGGCCCAAGCGCGCGCGCTGGCTTTGCTCCTCTCGCATGCCGCGCCCCCTCCAACTGTTCGACGATTTTCTAGGAGAGAGAAAACCTCTCTGGAAAATCATCTCTGTAGACATTTTAATAAATGTGTAAAAGTTACAGAGGCCATTTTCATGTTTCCCAGGGGTAATTTGGTACTTTTACTAAGGAGAATATCTCAAATCGGCGGTCCAGACGAAGCTATGAAGGGTTGATGCCTATTGGATGGTCCAGATGAAGGCGGGATCGAGTGTATATGCATCAGATGCATTAGATGCTCCCGTGAGTGTTCTGATTCGACGAAGGTATTTTAAAGAAATGCGCCGCGTCACATGGGAGAAGAGCCGTGATTATGTGTGACGTACGCTCAATACGGAAGCGGGACTGATCCAGATCTAAAGGCTATCGTTCAAGCCGATTTTCAGAGACGTAGATTATTCAGATCCGAGGGATCAGGTTCGATCCCGCCTTTTCTTCTCTGATCCGACGGTAGATTGCATTGATTCCCTCCTCAGCAAATCAGAACTCGACACCCAGGTGGCGCGGCGCGGCTACGGTGCTTCGCATGTGCATCAAATGAGACTCGAAGATTCTTTTTTAAATTTTCTTATTGGCCGAACTTGTTTTCCTCATAACTTGATCATCCGGAGGCCAAATCCGACGATCCAAATTACACCGAGCTAGGTTTTTCATTCTCTTTCTATTGAGAATGGTTTGAGAAGCTGCTGGCCACGTGAAACAGAGGGAGAGAGGCGATTTTGAGGAGAAAAGCTTTATTTCTTGATTTTTTGATGATTTCTGGCTTGGGTAATTGAAAACAATCACTCATCCTCTCTATTCGTGCCCATGTCGATGCACTGCTGTGATTTTTGAATGATGGTGAAACTTCTTTGCATATGGCTCGTGATTGGTTGATTATCAGAAGAAAAGGAATACTGCATATGACTTCAGATGCCAGAAAACATCAGCTGTGAGATTTTCTCTACTCCCTTATTATTTATTGGATTAATGTATTGTATGGTGGAGTAGGTTAAGAAAGTTGAATGCCTACATTGAATTTTTTGTATGCTAGCTTAGGCAAAAAGACTATTGAAAGCCTTGCTAGTTTGAGATTTAATTGTAGGGCATCTCTATAAGCCCCAAAATCTATCTGTTTTGATTTGTGTTCAGTGGGTGCTGGACACTGGCTGAAATAGCCTAAACCTTGGCAGTGTTTGCCCTCTTAGTTTTATGCTGAGAAAATTTAGGGTGATTATCCTTGTCCTGTAAAGGGCTGAAAGTTGAGTATTGAGTAAATACGAAGCCCATTGGGCATTACTCCGTGGATTAGCCATCACTTACTGTGGTGGTGAACCACGTAACCCCTCTGTGTTGTGGAATGTTTTGATTATGTATTTTGTGAAGTGCGTGGAATGAACTGCAGGATGGGTATGCAAATCCGGTAGACTTGGCCACTGAGTGGTAGCGAGGTAGATTTACATACGATTGTGTGTGGGACAGTCTGACTCATCATCAACACTTGGCAGTAAGAAAAAAATTCAAAGGGAAGAGTTTTTCACACTGATTCACCCCCCCTCTCAGTGTCATTCAAGGTCCATCAATTGGTATCAAAGCACCAGGCTCAGTAACAGCTAAATCAGCATCTGAGAGATCAGAGGGTAACAATGCACCAGGGGAAGGTTCACATAAACCCCCATTGTTCGATGGTACAGACTTTGTTTTTGGGAAAAGGTGAATGGAGATATATGTGGGATCAATTGGATTTGATGTTTGGGATGCAGTTGAATTTGGCTACACTCCACATGATATAGATACTCCTAGTGCAACAGATAAAAAGAACTTTGAAAATAATAGAAAGACACTCAATGCTATTCAAGATGGTCTGACTAACAGTGAATTATCCAAGGTTATGGATTGCAAGACTGCAAAGGAGGTCTGGGATAGAATGATTAATATCTATGAAGGAGACAAGAAGATCAAGAAAGTTAAATTGCAAACATTCAGGGCTCAGTTTGAAAACCTGAAAATGAATGAAGATGAAACTGTTGATCAGTATATAAACAGAGTGAATGAAGTGGTTAACTCTATCAGAGGACTTGGAGAAGATTTAAAAGGTTCTGTTGTTTGTCAGAAAATATTACGGTCTCTCACATCCAAGTATGAATCAAAGGTTTCTGCTCTTGAAGAAACTAAGGATTTGGATGAAGTTACCATAGATGAAATACATGGAGCATTGACAGCTTTTGAGATGAGAATAGACCCTAGAACTACTGTAGACAAGCAAGTAGCTTTTAAGGCTATGAAGAAGCTGAAAATTTCTGAGAAACAAAATGAGGAAGAAAGTGAAGATGAGGCCACAGCTCATTTCACTAGGAAATTGAAAAAGGGTACAGGAAAATATAAGAACAAGCTTCCATTCAAATGCTTCAATTGTGGTAAAGTTGGACACTTCGCTGCAAAGTGCCCAATGAAGAGTAAGTTTGACAGTGATGATGAAGAGGATAGAAAAAGCAGGTTTAAAGGAAAGAAAAATTATAACTTCAAGAAAAATAAGTCCAACAACAAAAAGTGTTTTATCTCTAAAAGAAGCACTGAAACTTCAGATGATGACTCTGATGAAATCTCTGAAGATGAGCCTAGTGAGGCTTTGTTCATGGTTTATATTGAAGATCAAGAGAAGAACACAGATAAAAGAAAATTCTCCTCAAAAAGCAATGAAGAAAAAATTATGAATTCTACTCAAGTGGTGATGAAGAAAGAGACAATGAAGATAAATTTCAAGCAGTGATGAAGAAGGTGAGATAAACTTTGAGGAAGAACTTGTTGCAGCCATGAAGGAGCTCAAGAAGGAAAAAAAGCATAACAAGCTTGCCTCTCAAGAAGCCAAAAAGCAAAAGCAAGTGATTCAAGAACTGAAAGCTCAATATGAAGAGTGCAAGAAAATTATAGAAAATCTCAATACTCAGCTTAAACAGGCATCTGTAGACTACTCCATGGTGTTGAATGAGAATGCAAGTTTGAAATTTCAACTTGAAGAACAACTTCCTATGGTTGATCAATTTGAAGAATTTGAGAATGATTTTACTCTTCTAAAGACAAAAGTAGCAGAGTATGAAAAAGAAGAGGTTGAGAGACAACAAAAATTATCTCAACATGAGAATTTAAATAATTCTACTCCAGTGCATCCTAATAGTAATAAGCTTGACAGGATCATCAATGCTCAAAGACCTTCCCACATCAAGTTTGGCCTTTGTTTTGATAAAGGAGAGACATCAAAAATTGCTAATTCAAAGGGAAAAGGGCCCATATCTTTTGTAAAGGAAAATGAAAAGGGTAAGGACCCTTTAGTTCATTGTTAAGGTGGAAACAAAATTCCTCTTCCTAAGACTAACTATGCAAGGCCAAGACAAAATGCATGTCAAGGCAAGAGAATGGAGTATGACAATTTCTACAAAGAAAACTATCCCAGTGCACCACAGAGACAGATGAGATACATGGCAACTGCAAGGTCAAGACCTTATTTTCAGGGTTACTGCTACAAATGTAACAACTTTGGACATAAAATTGCTACCTACAAATTTAACATGAGAGATGTAAAATTTGAGAGTAGAAATCAATCTGCTCCCCTTGAAGAGAATTTTGTTGAGTGTTACAATTGTCACAACTTTGGGCATGTAGCAAGGAACTGTAGAACCATCTTTCCCCCTATGCCACCTTTACAGAGACAGCATAGCAGAACAAGAAGAGAGGCTCCAAAGCAAAAAAACATGTTGAGAAGGCATCTTCACAAAAGAGAGTTTGGATTCAGAGGGACAAAACATAAAGAGACAGCTCCTTGGTTGTGCAGATAGCTTTTAAAGCACAAGACAGCTCTACACCATGGATTCTTGACAGTGGGTGTTCAAGTCACATGACTGGAAACAGTAATAGGCTTCTGAAGCTTCAGCATTATGAAGGAGGTTCAGTTAAATTTGGCAACAATGATGGTGCCAAGATAGTTGGAAAGGGAAGCATCAGTCTCATTAATGGAAATATAAAATCCCATGATGTTCTCTATGTTTCAGGTTTGAAACATAACTTATTGAGTGTCAGTCAGATTTGTGATAGGGGTCACAATGTAATTTTTAATGATCAAGGATGTGAGATCCGAAGGTCTAATAGTGGAAAGTTGATGGCATCAGGAAAGAGAACTCATAGAAATCTCTATATTTTGTCTGAAGATTTTGAAGAGAATTGTATGATGAGTCAAGAAGAGGAAACATGGTTGTGGCATAGAAGATTAGGACATATTGGCTTTGAAAATCTGTCAAAAATATCCAACAAGAATGCTGTAAGAGACTTTCCTTCATTGAAAAAGCCTTCCAATGATATCTGTGCATCTTGTCAGAAGGGGAAGCAGACAAGAACATCATTCAAGCCTAAGGAATACCACACTACTCAACCATTGGAGATAATTCATACAGATTTATGTGGGCCAGTGAGAACACAGAGCATTGCAGGAGAAAGGTACTTCATTCTGTTTATAGATGACTACTCTAGAATGACTTGGGTAATGTTTCTGAAACATAAGTCAGAAGCTCTGGCTAGATTCAAGATCTTCAAAACTCAAGTTGAGAATGAGACAGGGAAGAAAATCAAGTGTTTGAGATCTGACAGGGGAGGAGAGTACACCTGGATAGACTTTGCAGAGTATTGTTTTGAGAATGGCATCAAGAGACAGACTTCAGCTCCTAGAACACCACATCAAAATGGTGTTACAGAAAGAAAGAATAGAATTGTTCAAGAGATAGCCAGGACTATGTTAACTGAAAATGACATGGAGAATAAATTCTGGAGAGAAGCAGTGCATACAACAATATTTGTTCAGAATAGGTGTATGTTGAGGCCACATGAAGACAAGACACCCTATGAACTATGGTTTGGTAAGAAGGCCACAGCAAAGCACTTCAAGGTGTTTGGTAGTAAGTGTTATATCAAGAACACCAGTCATGGTCTAGGAAAGTTTGATGATAGGGCTGATGAAGGAATATTTCTTGGCTACTCTACCTCTAGCAAAGCTTACAAATGCTACAATAAAAAACTTGGTAAAATTATTGAAAGTAAAGATGTGAGAGTTGATGAGCACAAGAATTCTCCTACAAGATCAAATAATGAGGTTCTTATTTTTGAAGACCTGGATAGTGAGCAAAATGACAATGAAATAGAAAAAGAGCAGGATGTTACAAATGTGCCAAGACAGAGAGCTGTGGTTGAGACAGAAGAAAGAAAAGAGTAGTCTGATTCAGAGGCAGATAGGCAGAACAAAAGTGGCTCAAGAAGGGTAAAAAAGAATCATCCTGACCAATTAATTCTTGGTGATCCATATGCTGGTATACAAACAAGGAAAGTGAGACAACCAAAACAAATGTTCTCTTTATTATCTCACATTGAGCCAAAATCAGTTGCAGAGGCATGTGAAGATGCTAGTTGGCTCAAGGCAATGAATGAAGAGTTAGATCAAATAGAGAAAAATAAAACTTGGGAATTGGTGCCAAGGCTTACAGACAAGAATGTTATTGGCACTAAATGGGTCTACAGGAACAAGCTCAATGAAGATGGAAAAATTGTAAGGAACAAGGCCAGATTGGTTTGTAAAGGATATGCTCAGGTTGAGGGCATTGACTTTGAAGAAACATTTGCTCCTGTTGCTAGGTTGGAAGAAATCAGGATGTTTCTTGCATTTGCTGTACACAAAAATTTCAAAGTTTATCAGATGGATGTCAAGTCAGCTTTCCTGAATGGTGACTTGGAAGAAGAGGTGTATATAGAGCAACCAGAAGGATTTCAACTGATTGAAGACCCTACACTTGTTTGTAGACTGAGAAAAGCATTGTATGGGTTGAAGCAAGTACCAAGAGCATGGTATTCAAGGCTGGACACTTATCTCTTTCAGTTGGGTTTCAAGAAGGGACTGGTAGATAGCAACTTGTATGTCAAATCTGTTGATGGTAGTCAGACAGTTGTGGTTGTGTATGTAGACGACATCATTTTTGCAGGTCACAAAGATGAGTCATGTAAGGATTTTGCTCAGAGAATGCAGAATGAATTTGAAATGTCCATGATTGGTGAACTTTCTTACTTTTTGGATCTGCAGATCAGTAAGTTGAAAGATGGGTTCTTTTTATCACAGACCAAGTATGTGAAAGAGATGTTGAAAAAGTTCACAATGGAGGATTGCACACCATTAAGCACACCTATGATGACTAATTGTAAGTTGAGCAAAGATGATGACTCTCCATCAGTTGATAATACTATGTACAGGTCAATGATTAGAAGTCTGCTCTACTTGATTGCTACTAGACCAGATATTCTTCAGTCTGTGTGCATGGTAGCTAGATTTCAAGCTGGCCCAAAGGAGACACATGTGGTAGCTGTGAAGAGGATCTTCAGATACTTGAAGGGGACAATGGAGTATGGTCTCTGGTATGCAAAAAGCAAGGATCTGGTTTTGTCATCCTACTCAGATGCATATTGGGCAGGTTGTGTTGATGATAGGAAGAGCACTAGTGGAGGTGCCTTCTATCTTGGTAGAAATTTGGTGGCTTGGCATAGTAAAAAACAAGAGTCAGTCTCATTGTCTACAGCAGAGGCAGAATATATTGCAGCTACCTCTTGTTGCACACAGGTTTTGTGGATGAAACAAATGTTGAAAGATTTAGGCATTGAGTCAGAAAAGCCTATTTCAATGTTCTGTGACAACACAAGTGCTATAAATATCTCTAAAAATCTAGTTATGCACTCCAGGACGAAGCACATAGCCATTCGATATCACTTCTTGAGAGAAAAGGTTTTGGAAGGAGAAGTTCAGTTAGAGTTCATTCCTACAGTAGAGCAGATTGCAGATATCTTCACAAAGCCCCTTCCCAAAGAACAATTTGGTTACTTGAGACAGAAGTTGGGAGTGGTTATCCTCCTCAAGCATTGAGGAGCTTGGAGTGAGGGGGAGCAGTGTTTGATTGTTGTTCTATTTTTGTTTGCTCCCTATGTAGGGCTCAGGGGGAGTCCATTGGTCTTTTTCTGTATTACTATGGTGTTGAGTTTGTGTCTCTGGCGAGCCCGTAGGATTGGAAAGATGCGGTGGGCACTCCTATATGGCATATCTCTTTGTTCTTGTTGTCAAAGGGGGAGAAATATTTATGCGCAGAGTGAGTTGCCAACAATTCCAAAGGGGGAGATTGCTGCACTTTGGATTGTCATTGTCGGCAACTCGGACCAAGTCTGATGAGGGAGATTGATACTGGTTGTATTCTTGTGGTTCGTCATACAATGAAAGAAAGAGAAGGAAGAGAGAGAATCAGAAGAGAGAGAAGGAAGAGAGAGAATCAGAAGAGAAAGAAAGAGGAGAGAGAAAACTGTGGGTGGGACCCACTATACCTAGGTGGCATGCCACCATGGCAGCCAGCCTGGCCGAGGGCTAAGGCAGCCAGCCAGTAGGCCGCCCGCATGGCACCACAGCAAGGCAGGCCCGCATGGCACCACAGCAAGGCAGGCCCGCATGGCACAGCCCGCATGGCACCATCGCAAGCCATGCCCCCGCATGGCACCATCGCAAGCCATGCCGCTGCATGGCACAGCCAGCAAGGCCCAAGCGCGCGCGCTGGCTTTGCTCCTCTCGCATGCCGTGCCCCCCTCCAACTGTTCGACGATTTTCCAGGAGAGAGAAAACCTCTCTGGAAAATCATCTCTGTAGAAATTTTAATAAATGTTTAAAAGTTTCAGAGGCCATTTTCATGTTTTCCAGGGGTAATTTGGTACTTTTACTAAGGAGAATATCTCAAATCGGTGGTCCAGACGAAGCTATGAAGGGTTGATGCCTATTGGATGGTCCAGATGGAGGCGGGATCGAGTGTATATGCATCAGATGCATTAGATTCTCCCGCGAGTGTTCTGATTCGACAGAGGCATTTTAAAGAAATGCGCCGCATCACATGGGAGCAGAGCCGTGATTATGTGTGACGCACGCGCAATACGGAAGCGGGACAAATCCAGATCTAAAGGCTGTCGTTCAGGCCGATTTTTGGAGACGTAGATTATTTAGATCCGAGGGATCAGGTTCGATCCCGCCTTTTCTTCTCTGATCCGATGGCAGATTGCGTTGATTCCCTCCTCAGCCAATCAGAACGCGACACCCAGGCGGCGCGGCGCGGCTACGGTGCTTCGCATGTGCATCAAATGAGACTCGAAGATTCTTTTTTAAATTTTCTTATTGGCCGAACTTGTTTTCCTCATAACTTGATCATCTGGAGGCCAAATCCGACGATCCAAATTGCACCAAGCTAGGTTTTTCATTCTCTTTCTATTGAGAATGGTTTGAGAAGCTGCTGGCCACGTGAAACAGAGGGAGAGAGGCGATTTTGAGGAGAAAAGCTTTATTTCTTGATTTTTTGATGATTTCTGGCTTGGGTAATTGAAAACAATCACTCATCCTCTCTATTCGTGCCCATGTCGATGCACTGCTGTGATTTTTGAATGATGGTGAAACTTATTTGCATATCTCTCGTGATTGGTTGATTATCAGAAGAAAAGGAATACTGCATATGACTTCAGATACCATAAAACATCAGCTGTGAGATTTTCTCTACTCCCTTATTATTTATTGGATTAATGTATTGTATGTTGGAGTAGGTTAAGAAAGTTGAATGCCTACATTGTATGGGAGTTTATTGTATGCTAGCTTAGGCAAAAAGATTATTGAAAGCCTTGCTAGTTTGGATTTAATTGTAGGGCATCTCTATAAGCCCCAAAATCTATCTGTTTTGATTTGTGTTCAGTGGGTGCTGGACACTGGCTGAAATAGCCTGAACCTTGGCAGTGTTTGCCCTCTCAGTTTTATGCTGAGAAAATTTAGGGTGATTATCCTTATCCTATAAAGGGCTGAAAGTTGAGTATTGAGTAAATACGAAGCCCATTGGGCATTACTCCATGGATTAGCCATCACTCACTGTGGTGGTGAACCACATAACCCCTCTGTGTTGTGGAATGTTTTGATTATGTATTTTGTGAAGTGCGTGGAATGAACTGCAGGATGGGTGTGCAAATCTGGTAGACCTGGCCACTGAGTGGTAACGAGGTAGATTTGCATACGATTGTGTGTGGGACAGTCTGGCTCATCATCAACATTTGGCAGTAAGGAAAAAAATTCAAAGGGAAGAGTTTTTCACACTGATTCACCCCCCTCTCGGTGTCATTCAAGGTCCATCAGGTTCTTGATGTGTTAGACCATCATCTTAGGTTCCTTTCCCACCAAATGTGATAAATTGTTGCACTGAAAACAATTTTAATAATAACATATAGAGTTACCCTTGAAGTTAGATAGGATCCTGCCCCGTTCATCTTCTAGGAGAGATGAGAATGATGGGTAGGCAAACAGTAATGCAGGACCCCTAACCTAATCCTGTGACAAAAAGGATAGTCAAAAAAACAGGAGATCAATGTCTTCCCTCTTTTTTGGTAAATGGTTAGAGAAATTTCATTAAAATAAAAATATGTACGAAAAAAAAAACAAGTACAAAGTTTGGAACCAGCCCTACCTTCGGGAATGCCATCAGCAACGAAGAACCAAAATCGTTAAAAAAAATGAAACCTTGGATGATCCTGAGTGTCCCTAGCTACCTTGTTAAATACAAAAGGTGGACATGAATCGCAATGGTTAATGATCTATGATCTAACTACATAGTTTGTATTGGTGAAATAAGTCTCGTTTTGAGGATCGCATTGACTCAATCGAGATTTGCTATTATCGGTTATTGCGTGATTTGATGGAGGCCGCTACTTTGATGAATGGTGGTGTCATTTCGATGTTTGATTTCACTTTAAATCATCGGTTGGGATTTACATTCCTTGCAATTTATAGGAAGCCTTTGTTGGGGATTTTTTTGGGTTTTGCCACCTGTGGAATGGGTTAAGATCCACTTTAGTGCGTTGGAGAATTCGGGGCCAGCTTCAACGGGTCGGGTGTGTCATGGGGGTTGATGGAGATACAATTTAGTGTTTTGGAGAGTATCTTTGGGTGCACTCAAATTTCAAGGCCGAACTAAGTGCTTTCTTGCATGGTGTTCGATTAGCAAAGCAAAATGAGTTTCGAACAATATGAATTGATTCGGATTGTCTGTCGGTGGTTCAAGATCTTCACAATGGCATGGTTCCTTGGTTGTTTCTCCAGGAATGGTGGGTGTTATCTGTAGTCTTTGCTCCATTTTCATGGAAACTACAGTATTGTTTTTGAGAAGCTAATGTGGTGGTGGACTCACTAGCTAAATACATGGCCCATCAAGGTTTGTCTCTTATTTGGACTGATCATCCTTCTTTTGTGTTTGGAGATATTGCATGGGATGTTCAAATGTGTTTTCATTTTCGGTTTCTTCACTCTTTGTAAGTATTCACACTTTCTCAGATGATGGCAATACTAAAGGTGGCTGGAAATGTTTTTTATATCTCTCTCTTGGGATAATTGGACATGTATTTTGTAGATATTTTTTTACTTTTTTATAAAATTTCTTTGCTGATCTTTAGATTGCTAAGTGGCTTGCATGTGATACTCTTTAGCAGACTGACGAAAAAATGGGTTTCAAATAACGATTAAAAAAAGAAAATATTTGGCCAAACTAATTAAAAACAGCCCACTTAAATATATGAGGATAGACATCTAATTAATGCTCCAATTTGGTAATCAATGTCATATATTCTATGGGGTCCACATGGTTATTGAGATTGTACTTGTATGATGGTTTGGGTCTATTATAAGAACGAGAATAAATAGATAATTGTGGGGATTAGAGTTTTTAGGATTGCCAATATATTGTCTCTTTGTGGGAAAAACCTAGGCAAGACTGACAAATGAGGTAAGCCTATCAGGTGGAGAGTTGTAGAGGTTTCTTGGCAATAAAGATTTCTCCTTTCTCTGGTGGCCATAGGAATCCCACGATGGGGTGTTGAACTAAGTTAAATCATTGCGTTTACATCTCCCAATCCTAACATATAGGATCCTAACATATAGGTCCCAATGTTCCTCATTTATCTATAAAATTTTGACCCACTTAGCCAAAATTACACAAAAACATGGACCACGCATGGATGCTTCATAGTGTAGTTTTTATTGATACCGCTAAGAATATAACCGATGGAGGAAAAGAACCCATGCAAAAATTACACAGAAACATGGACCATGCATGTATGCTTCATAGTGTAGGTTTTTATTGATACCGCTAAGACTATAACCAATGGAGGAAAAGAACCCATGCATGGCATCTTCAAACATTGTAGGACCATCAGTCCGCTTTTCTAGTAATAACATAAAATAAAAATAAATAAAGAAGTTCAAATCATCATCTTCGATTTGAAAGAGGTGTTACGAAAAACACAATGTGTTCTGTTACAGAAGAAACCCATTGAAGAATTATGGGATACTTAAATGTTAATTAATGATATTGCAGAAAATTCTATTCATTTCCAATTATTGTATACTTTTCCCAGGTAATGTAAAGACCTGATTCGATCCCACTAAACCTAAGCAGTTCAAAAGAAGTCATGCTTGGTTTCACAAAGAATTGTGGGACACTCAAACCTCTCTTATGGTGGCAACATAAAACCTTTCCATAATAGCAAAATCAATTGGTTGGTTTATAAGACAAAGAATCCAATAATAGTGGGACCTTGATCTTCTTTGTTGACTCATCATGATAGATTTGAGAGAATTATTCTATTCCTTTCCAAGCAAAAACATTATGATAGTGTGGAAACGAAATTTATACCCACTAACTTCCTTAAATGGACTTGAGAATTTTCTTTCTAATCATAATATTATATAATAGTACATGTAGATGAGGTTCATGCTCTATAAAATCCCACCACCGAGAGAGCTTTGAGATATCTACGTCTGTTTTTGTTTTAACTTTCTACTTCTGCGTTCAATACAACCCTAGCAAAAGAAACATGGCTCAGCTTCTCAACCAGGAGATGCAAATTTTTCTGCAGAAATTCGACACCGATGGTGATGGTCGTATAAGCATGGATGAGATCGAAAGCTTCCTCAAGCAAAATGGCAAAGGGAACACTGCTGGTTTGGGAGCAAACGGTGCCATGACAGCAAATGACTTAGATGGAAATGGGTACATCGATGGACCAGAAGAGATCGCTGCCTTCATGAACTACGCAAAAGACACATGGAAGGGCATCAATGTCTAATGAACTTCACCACCTGAGGTTGATACCTAGGACTGGAGTTCCTTGTGTTATTTTTCGTATGATAATAATGCTGCATCATGTGTTTTAACCTGTCTTACTTTGTAAGATGGGCATATTTTCCTTTGTATGAGGGTAGCGGAGTGACTATGAAAAGTTCATGTGTCATCTTTTATTGCACGTTTTCGTTTATAATAAATGGATGTCACTTTTGTCATGTAAGTATTAGTATCCCTAATAAGCAAGCAATGTGCAAGTACAAGATGTGAACTCTACATATCTCAGGAAGTCCATGGCAGTGGCCCACATTCCCAACGAGAAGTGGCTCGGCTTGCTACCCTCAACGTTTTCTTTGCGGGGCGCTCCTGCACCCATCCTAGGTTAGGCGCTTTCTAGCTGCTCCGTTCCCTCTAACTATTGAGTACTTCCGTAAAACACCCCCAACCCAACAACAAAAACAACAACAAAATTGATGATGATGATGATAATAATAATAATAATAATAATAATAATAATAATATTATAATAATAATAATAATATTATTATTATTATCATTATTATTATTTTATTATTATTATATTTCTTACTGATTCATAGAAGAGAAAAAGAAAAGAAGTGGTTTTCCTTGGCAGAAGATGAATAAATAAATATGTTAAGAAGAAAATAGATTTACAAAAAATGTATAGGCATTCCTTGACGATACTAAATCACCAATTGGGAAGTTACTCTACCTTTGAAACTGCCATGGGCAGAAATAACATCCCAAACGGGAAATCCTTAATGGAACCAAAATACTAATTCAATCGTTCTTGAGCATCCTAAGATAGATAAATGGTAACAAAATGAAGATGGCCCGACTAGTTACAACAGATTCTATGAAAGGCAATGTGTTTCTAGAGAATTTGTTACTGTCTTGGCTTCCTTATGGTAGTGTGTGATCTTCGACGAAATTGAACAAAGATAGTAATTGAAGATGGATACAATCCCAGGGAACTGATTAGTGCTGAATGAAAAGAATAATAGAATAAGAATCGATTCAATCCAAGGACATCGAATACCCATCTCCTTAGCTAGGTGGATGCCTGAAATCGAAGTTGAAAACTGTGCAATGAAAATCGAGGGAATATAGTTACCATAGCAACACTTAAGATTTCTGAATTGATAATGAAAAACACCACCGGCACCGACGCGGCCTGTATTCTTGAGAGTGTAGCCATCTGTATTATGCTTTATCCATCTCAGAACTGGTTTGCAACACAATAGTTTTTGAATACATGATGCTTGGGGGGACCGAAAAGGAGAGCCCAAGCTCCTTGAAGCAAGTAACCACCTCTATCAATCTGATTGAGAGGAAAGCAGGTGGTGCTAGGGCTATGTGGAAAACAAATGAATTGACCACCTATTTCCATCACGTGGTAAGAAGATTTGGGATAGAAAATTTGACAATAGATTGAACCCGAGATATACTATTACACGTCATGTTTCGTCCCAAAGGAAGGTGGCTAAATATCCAAATATTGCAATGAAGGATTCAGTATGGCCTAGAGGATGCACACAAATGATTGAGCTTCAATTGCTGAGATGGTACATGCTTATAATTGGGCGATGAGAGGTTTAAACCAGCAAATGGCATAAGGGTTTTCCTTATTTATTGCTGAGATTTTACTATCCTTTTTTTGTTAACCTTGAACCTTTCAAGGCTCTATTGTAGGAACATCCAACAAAGAAGACTCACTACATGAGGTGAGCAATGAAAGGCGATTGTGTATGCTTGCGTGTATATTTTTCTTTCTCATTCTCCTTTTTTCTTTCTCATTTTCCATTTTGTTATTTTTTTTGGTGAATAAGGTTTATTAACCAAAGAGAAAAGACACCCATTGACATAATATACAAGAAATCGAATACAGTAAATGTCACACCCCTATTCTGGTCTAACCAGAATGGTGTGATGAACCGCCAATAAACTAATGGTTTACTCAGGATCTCGTATAGGTCATACCCACCATATCAAACCAAACACACATTCCACATTAATAATCAAAGGTAATAAATAAATAAGCGAAAGTCTTACAGATAATGAACTGAGAGTCTAACAGTGATAAATAAATATTTAATCCAATTATCTCCAAACCACAAGATATAAAAATAAATAATCAATTACCTATCTGATGTTCAAATTATAACTAAACTTAAGCAAAAACACATTGGTTGCACTCGCATGATGAATCATGTGCATCTTCTTCAGCTTCTACGTCTATCGCAGCAACGGGTCCATACGTCGGCGCATTCATATATTCCTTAACGGTAGGACCTGTATCATCAACAAAAAATATTCGACGTCGAAAGGGTGAGCACACATCACCGCTTAGTGAGTAAACAAAATAATACAACAAATATATGCATGCATTCAATTCATATCTTTGGTTTGATTTATAAGTTTGCAATATGCTATAGAAAGGCTTGGTGGCCGCCGCACCTCTATACACAAGTGTGTGAATCCGCCCAATGGATCAAACACCAATGCCTCCCACATGCACCCACTATGGAATAGAGATAGAGCTAAAGTGTCCGGATCAAACACCGCCAACACATTCCCTGATGCCCTACCCATACCAATATGTAAGCCCCTATTGGCGAGGGCTTGCAAACTAGGCTTGCAACTAACCAATCCTAATGCCAAATAGTGTATCCAAGGCCTCACCCCAGCATCCCTCATTACGTCCATAGAGATAGAGCCAAGGCCTCTCGGCAGAGTCAGAGACCACACGGTCCGAGACCACCTCCCCTGATGCCCTACGACGTAATAGTTCTGCTAAGGTAATGACGATACGACGATGTTAGTGGGCAAGACTTGAGTAGAGATAGAGCTAGAGTCTAGTGACGAAGTCGAAGACCACCATGCTACGTCCTCCCCCTGATGCTCCACTCGCATCCAATACACCAACCACATACATACATTCACATGCCTATTCCTAGCATCATCATCATCATCATGTTATAAATAAACGAAATTAAATATACATGAACAGTAATAGCAAGAATATTGGATGACATGTGAGATGCACATTACAAGCATACACGCATATAATTAATCATGGCATTGGACTAAATAAAAATAAATAGTTTGTTAATAACCAATTAGTTTAGGTCTTATTCCCTCACCTATTAGCAATACTCGATGTCCTTCTAAGCCTTGAAATTCTCTTTGAATTAATTTAACAACCTAAAAGTTTTATGAGTTTAGGTTAGGGTTCATATGTGACATGTTACTGTAGTCAGAAATCTAAACAGAGCACTGATAGGTGTCTGATTAGTCCTATGGTCTCACGCTGTATTGACCTGACTGTATACGATCGATACCCTATGGTCACATATGGTGCGACCATAGCTGCGACCATATGATTTTTAAAATCTTCCCGAATGCCTATGGTCGATCCTCTAGTCATGCTGGTCATGCTATGGTCGACCGTAGCTGCGACCTTGAGATTTCTGGTCACAGACTACATGCAATTGGAGTTCTTCCTGGGTCAATTCTTCTGATCTTCAATGGGGTTTATTTTAAGGTCATCTTACAACCATCATTAGTAATTTTTTATCAACCCTAATCATCAAATTCACTCCTTATGGTTCTCCTTGGGATTTTCTCAAGGAAATCACATAGATCATAATAGGTGGATATTGCCTATCTTCCATAGAAGTCTTATTCCTTAGAGTTTACATCTCTAGAGATTCGTTTCATATCTTTGCCTGTGATAGAGAGCCAATCTCTTCTCAGTAAATTCTTCTCCTTAGCTTTTTCATCTTCTCCTTCTCTTCCTTCTCTTACTTCTCTTTCTCTAGGGTTTATTAATGTTCTAAAATAGTGAAAAAGGGCTGAGGGACGTCCTTTATATAGAGGAAAACTCTCCATATAGAGTCATCTGTCAATTAGGAAAGCAATCCCTTAGTTTAGGAAAGTTTTCAAAACTCGG
This sequence comes from Protea cynaroides, assembly GCA_028583415.1. NCBI lineage: Eukaryota > Viridiplantae > Streptophyta > Magnoliopsida > Proteales > Proteaceae > Protea > Protea cynaroides. The sequence goes on from CM053266.1 coordinate 24,367,557, forward strand.
AGTCTGATCTGGGTTCTCACGGTTGATCATATGATCGCACAAACCGTCGATCGTGGGGTCAAAATCAATGACCGTGGGGTTCTGGATTTGATATTTTTGGTTCCCTTCTTTATGGTCGACCATACCTACCCAAGCATGCGACCGTAGGTATGTTTTAAGTGTTTTTAACTCGATTCTCATACCTGATTTGTGATCTATCTTCACACCCTCGGTCCACTTGGTCTAGGAATGGTGGGAAGACCCGGCACGACACCGTTATACCAAGTCAGTGGAGTGCGGGTCTTACAGTGAAGGTTACTTAAAGTAACCTAATCTGCAATCCTCAAGATGAAACAATGAAACGATATTTTGCATGATCAGATTCGGAGGCAAGGAGATGATGATTAATCATTGATCCCATCACAGCCTCAATTGAATTCCAGATCTGTTGGAGGTTCTTGATGTGTTAGACCATCATCTTAGGTTCCTTTCCCATCAAATGTGATAAATTGTTGCACTGAAAACAATTTTAATAATAACATATAGAGTTACCCTTGAAGTTAGATAGGATCCTGCCCCATTCATCTTCCAAGGAGAGATGAGAATGATGGGTAGGCGAACATTAATGCAGGACCCCTAACCTAATCCTGTGACAAAAAGGATAGTCGAAAAAACAGGAGATCAATATCTTCCCTCTTTTTTGGTAAATGGTTAGAGAAATTTCATTAAAAGAAAAATATGTACGAAAAAAAAAACAAGTACAAAGTTTGGAACCAGCCCTACCTTCGGGAATGCCATTAGTAACGAAGAACCAAAATCGTTAAAAAAAATGAAACCTTGGATGATCCTGAGTGTCCCTAGCTACCTTGTTAAATACAAAAGGTGGACATGAATCGCAATGGTTAATGATCTATGATCTAACTACATAGTTTGTATTAGTGAAATAAGTCTCATTTTGAGGATCACATTGACTCAATCGAGATTTGCTATTATCGGTTACTGCGTGATTTGATGGAGGCCGCTACTTTGATGAATGGTGGTGTCATTTCGATGTTTGATTTCACTTTAAATCATCAGTTGGGGTTTACATTCCCTGCAATTCATAGGAAGCCTTTGTTAGGGATTTTTTTTGGGTTTTGCCACTTGTGGAATGGGTTAAGATCCACTTTAGTGCGTAGGAGAATTCGGGGCCGGCTTCAATGGGTCGGGTGTGTAGTGGGGTTGACGGAGATACAATTTAGTGTTTTGGAGAGTATCTTTGGGTGCACTCAAATTTCAAGACCGAACTAAGTGCTTTCTTGCATGGTGTTCGATTAGCAAAGCAAAATGAGTTTCGAACAATTTATATTGTTTCGGATTGTCTGTCAGTGGTTGAAGCTCTTCACAATGGCATGGTTCCTTGGCTGTTTCTCCAGGAATGGTGGGTGTTATCTATAGTCTTTGCTCCATTTTCATGGAAACTGCAGTATAGTTTTAGAGAAGCTAATGTGGTGGTGGACTCACTAGCTAAATGCATGGCCCATCAAGGTTTGTCTCTTATTTGGACTGATCATCCTTCTTTTGTGTTTGGAGATATTGCATGGGATGTTCAAATGTGTTTTTATTTTCGGTTTCTTCACCCTTTGTAAGTATTCACACTTTCTCAGATGATGGCAATACTAAAGGTGGCTGGAAATGTTTTTTAAATCTCTCTCTTGGGAAAATTGGACATGTATTTTGTAGATATTTTTTTACTTTTTGATAAAGTTTCTTTGCTGATCTTTAGATTGCAAAGTGGCTTGCATGTGAACTCTTTAACATACTGAAGAAAAAATGGGTTTCAAATAATGATTAAAAAAGAAAATATTTAGCCAAACTAATTAAAAACAGCCCACTTAAATATATGAGGATAGACATCTAATTAATGCTCCAATTTGGTAATCAGTGTCATATATTCTGTGGGATCCACATGGTTATTGAGATTGTACTTGTATGAGGGTTTGGGTCTATTATAAGAACGGGAATAAATCGATAATTGTAAGGATTAGGGTTTTTAGGATTGCCTATATATTGTCTCTTTGTGGGAAAAACCTAGGCAAGACTGACAAATGAGGTAAGCCTATCAGGTGGAGAGTTGTAGAGGTTTCTTGGCAATAAAGATTTGTCCTTTCTCTGGTGGCCATAGGAATCCCACGATGGGGTGTTGAACTAAGTTAAATTTTTGCGTTTACATCTCCCAATCCTAACATATAGGATCCTAAGTCCTAACATATAGGTCCCAATGTTCTTCATTTATCTATAAAATTTTGGCCCACTTAGCCAAAATTACACAAAAACATGGACCACGCATGGATGCTTCATAGTGTCGGTTTTTATTGATACCGCTATGACTATAACCAACGGAGGAAAAGAACCCATGCATGGCATCTTCAATCATTGTAGGACCATCAGTCCGCTATTCTAGTAATAACATAAAATAGAAATAAATAGAGAAGTTCAAATCATCATCTTCGATTTGAAAGAGGTGTTACGAAAAACACAGTGTGTTCTGTTACAAAAGAAACCCATTGAAGAATTATGGGATACTTAAATGTTAATTAATGATATTGCAGAAAATTATATTCATTTCCAATTAATGTATACTTTTCCCAGGTAATGTAAAGACCTGATTCGATCCCACTAAACCTAAGCAGTTCAAAAGAAGTCATGCTTGGTTTCACAAAGAATTGTGGGACACTCAAACCTCTCTTATGGTGGCAACATAAAACCTTTCCATAATAGCAAAATCAATTGGTTGGTTTATAAGACAAAGCATCCATTAATAGTGGGACCTTGATCTTCTTTGTTGACTCATCATGATAGATTTGAGAGAAATATTCTATTCCTTTCCAAGCAAAAACATTATGATAGTGTAGAAACGAAATTTATACCCACTAACTTCCTTAAATGGACTTGATAATTTTCTTTCTAATCATAATATTATATAATAGTACATGTAGATGAGGTTCATGCTCTATAAAAGCCCACCACCGAGAGAGCTTTGAGATATCTACGTCTGTTTTTGTTTTAACTTTCTACTTCTGCATTCGACACAACCCTAGCAAAAGAAACATGGCTCAGCTTCTCAACCAGGAGATGCAAATTTTTCTGCAGAAATTCGACACCGATGGTGATGGTCGTATAAGCATGGATGAGATCGAAAGCTTCCTCAAGCAAAATGGCAAAGGGAACACTGCTGGTTCGGGAGCAAACGGTGCCATGACAGCAAATGACTTAGATGGCAATGGGTACATCGATGGACCAGAAGAGATCGCTGCCTTCATGAACTACGCAAAAGACACATGGAAGGGCATCAATGTCTAATGAACTTCACCACCTGAGGTTGATACCTAGGACTGGAGTTCCTTGTGTTATTTATCGTATGATAATAATGCTGCATCATGTGTTTTAACCTGTCTTACTTTGTAAGATGGGCATATTTTCCTTTGTATGAGGGTAGCGGAGTGACTATGAAAAGTTCATGTGTCATCTTTTATTGCACGTTTTCGTTTATAATAAATGGATGTCACTTTTGTCATGTATGTATTAGTATCCCTAATAAGCAAGCAATGTGCAAGTACAAGATGTGAGCTCTACATATCTTAGGAAGTCCATGGCAGTAGCCCACATTCCTAATGAGAAGTGGCTCGGCTTGCTTCCCTCAACGTTTTCTTTGCGGGGCGCTCCTACGCGCAACCTAGGTTAGGCACTTTCTAGCTGCTCCGTTCCCTCTAACTATTGAGTACTTCTGCAAACAACCCCCAACCCAACAACAAAAACAACAACAAATTGATGATGATGATAATAATAATAATAATAATCATAATAATAATAATAATAATAATAATATTATTATTATTATTATTATTATTATTATTATCATTGTTATTATTATCATTATTATTATTTTATTATTATTATATTTCTTACTGATTCTTAGAAGAGAAAAAGAAAAGAAGTGGTTTTCCTTGGTAGAAGATGAATAAATAAATATATTAAGAAGAAAATAGATTTACAAAAATAGTATAGGCATTCCTTGATGATACTAAAACACCAATTGGGAAGTTACTCTACCTTTGAAATTTCCATGGGCAGAAATAACATCCCAAACGGGAACTCCTTAAAGGAACCAAAATACTAATTCAAAGAAACAATCTCTTAATCATTCTTGAGCATCCTAAGATAGATAAATGGTAACAAAATGAAGATGGCCCGACTAGTTACAACAGATTCTATGAAAGGCAATGTGTTTCTAGAGAATTTGTTACTGTCTTGGCTTCCTTATGGTAGTGTGTGATCTTCGACGAAATTGAACAAAGATAGTAATTGAAGATGGATACAATCCTAGGGAACTGATTAGTGCTGAATGAAAAGAATAACAGAATAAGAATCAATTCAATCCAAGGACATCGAATACCCATCTCCTTAGCTAGGTGGATGCCTGAAATCAAAGTTGAAAACTGTGCAATGATATCGAGGGAATATAGTTACCATAGCAACACATAAGATTTCTGAATTGATAATAAAAAACACCACCGGCACCGACGCGGCCTGTATTCTTGAGAGTGTAGCCATCTGTATTATGCTTTATCCATCTCAGAACTGGTTTGCAACACAATAGTTTTTGAATACATGATGCTTGGGGGGGCCGAAAAGGAGAGCCCAAGCTCGTTGAAGCAAGTAACCACCTCTATCAATCTGATTGAGAGGAAAGCAGGTGGTGCTAGGGCTATGCGGAAAACAAATGAATTGACCACCTTTTTTCATCATGTGGTAAGAATATTTGGGATAGAAAATTTGACAATAGATTGAACCCGAGATATACTATTACACGTCATGTTTCGTCCCAAAGGAAGGTGGCTAAATATCCAAATATTGCAATGAAGGATTCAGTATGGCCTAGAGGATGCACACAAATGATTGAGCTTTAATTGCTGAGATGGTGCATGCTTATAATTGGGTGATGAGAGGTTTAAACCAGCAAAGGGCCTAAGGGTTTTCCTTATTTATTGCTGAGATTTTACTATCCTTTTTTTGTTTGCCAAGATGTCACATCCCAATTCCGCACTATTCAGAATGGTGTGATGAACTGCTAATAAATCAACGGTTCAACCAGGATCTCAAATAGACTGTGTCCGTTTGTTTAAACCATATACCATACACAACAATAATCAGAGTAAATACACAATAGCGGAAGTCTTTAATAATAAATGAACTGAGAGTCTAAAGATGATAACATAAATAAATTATTCAATTATCTTCCAAATCCGAGGACATAAATAAAATATTTAGTCAATTACATCGTCTGTATAATTTGAATAAAATCTAATAAAAAATGCAAGAGTTGCACTCGCATGACGAATAATGTGATTCCATCAAAACTTCAGCGTCCATTGCCGCCGCATGTCCATACACCAGAGCATTCATATAATCTTCAACCGTGGTACCTGCATCATCAACTAAAAGAATTCGATGTCGAAAGGGTGAGCACACATCATGGCTCAGTGAGCAAACAAAACAATGCAATAAACATATGCATGCATTTAATTCATATCTTTGGTCTAGTTTATAAGTTTGCAATGTGCTATAGAAAGGTTCGGAGGCCACCTCACCTTTATACACGAGTGTGTGGAGTCGCCCAATGAATACGACATTGCCCTCCCACATGCATCCACCATGGACAAGTATACACCCAATGAAAACGACATTACCATATCAACTGTCCATACCAACATGTAATCCCCTATTGGCGAGGGCTTGCAAACTGGGCTCGCAACTAACCAATCCTAATGTCAAACAGTGTATCCAAGGCTTCACCCCAGCATCCTTCAATACATCCATAGGGATAGAGCTAGGGTCTGGTGACCAGGCTGAACCACAATGCCACGTCCCCCCCTGATGCCCTATGATGTATTAGTTCTGTTAAGGTAATGGCGATACGACGATGTTAGTGGATAAGACTTGAGTAGAGATAGAGCTAGAGTCTGGTGACCAGGCTGAACCACAATGCCACGTCGTTCCCCTGATGCCCCACTCACACCAAGTACACTAACCACACACATACATTCACATGCCTATTCCTAGCATCATCATCATCATCATGTTATAATAAATGAAATTAAATATGCATGAACAATAATAACAGGAATAGTAGATGACATGTGATATGCACATTACAATCATACAATCATAGAATCATACATGGCATTGGACTCAATAAACAAAAACAGTTTATTATTAGCAAATTAGTTTAGGTCTTGTTTCCTCACCTTTGATTGAGTGTGGACCCTCTTTCAAGCTCTAACAATCACTTTTATATCACTAGAAAAACCTAACAAATTGATAGATTCTAATTAAAAATAAGTTCCAACAATTTAAGCTTGCTGTAAAGCTAGGGTCGCAGGATGGGTCGCAGGTATCTGAGACCCCAGGGTGTAGGGTCAGTCATAGGGTCGGTTACCCATCGACCCTATGTGGGACCACAGCTTCCCTGGACTTCCCGAGAGCATGGGGTCGATCCTGTAGTCTCGTAGGTCCATTCTAAGAATGTTCTATGACTCATAACTACAATTTTTACACACTTTCCATTGTCTATGATGATTACTTTCATGGATTCCTTCGAAACTCATCCATGGGTAGATTTAGGTTTCTCCCATCCCTAACTTCTTCATAAGCTATTCTAGGGTCTTTCATAATTCATGGGGAATGTATTCATACCTTAGGGTTGCTGAGATTCAGAGATTTCTCTGAATTCCTTCTCTTTAGTTATCTTCTCAAATTCTCCTTCTCTTCTTCTTCTCTTCCTTCTCTTCTATTTCTCTCACTCTCAATTAGGGTTCCAAAAGGAGTGAAAGAGGCTAAGGGATGTCCTATTTATAAAGGAAAACCTCCCAAAATACGTCCCATCAAGATTAGGAAAGGACTCCCTGAAATTAGGAAATTTTTCTAATTCACAGTTTTTGTCTGGCACCATAGGGTCGATGCTAGGGTCGCAGAATCCGTCGATCCTAGGGTCTCAAGTCATCCGACCCTAGGACTGAAATCATGAGTTGGACTCTGTTGAGGTGGGGTCGACCCTACCTGTTTATGCATGCGACCCTACTTTCATATTTACTGTTTTTGGGTCAAATTCATACCTGGTTTTGTGATTTCCTTTACGTACTTGGTCCAGTTGGCTCGACCATGATAGGTAGACCTGGTACAAGGTGGTAAGACCGATTAGTTCTGTACGGGTCTTACAACTCCCCCCTGCTTATTAAAATTTCATCCTCAAAATTTGTACATACCTTCCGAGTCGAAAAGATGAGGGTATTGCTTTCGCATTGCATTCTCTTCTTCCCATGTGATCTCTTCTATATCTCAACTTCTCCAGGTGACTTTAACATAGTATATGTCACGGTTATGTAGACGTTGAACCTTTCGATCGGTGATTTCAGTTGGTGCTACTTCGAACGTCAAATCATCAGTTAGATCTGGTGGATCTACTGTCAAAACGTGCGTTGGATCTCTGACGTACTTCTTTAATAAGAAGATATGAAATACATCATGCACACTTGACATAGATGGTGGTAGTGCTAACTGATAAGCCACTTTTCCACGTTTGGCTAGAATCTCATATGGCCCGACATATCTCGGACTTGGCTTTCCTTTCTGTCCGAACCATTTTAACCCGCGCATCGGTGACACTTTCAAGAATACCTTATCACCTACAACAAATTCAAGGTCTCGGCGTCGAGTATCTACATATTGTTTCTGATGATTCTGAGCCATTCTTACTCTTTCTTTGATAATGTCGACTACTCGACAAGTTTCTTCAACAAATTCTGGTCCAAAAATGTTACGTTCTCCAACTTCATTCCAAAATAGAGGAGTTCGACATTTCCTACCATACAGTGCTTCATAGGGTGACATCTGTATAGTAGCTTGATAGATGTTGTTATAGGCGAACTCGATTAATGGTAGTTTCTCATCCCATGATCCTTTAAAATCTATTACACAGGTTCAGAGCATGTCTTCTAAAATCTGTATGGTACGCTCCGACTGTTCGTCCGTCTGAGGATGGAATGCAGTACTAAACTTCAACGTTGTACCCATAGCCTTCTGTAATCCTTCCAAAAAAACTTTGAAGTAAACCGTGGGTCTCTGTCGGACACAATGCTTTCAGGTACACTGTGTAGTCTGACAATATTATCCACATACAACTTGGCTAATCTTTCTAGTGTATACTGAGGTCGTATTGCTATAAAGCGAGCTGTCTTAGTCAGACGATCTACAATCACCCAGACCGCGTCAACCACTCGAGGAGTCAATGGTAACCCGGTGACGAAGTCCATAGTGATGCAGTCCCATTTCCATACTGGTTCTAGCAGCAGTTGCAGTAGTTCAGCAGGTCTTTGTCGTTCAGTCTTCACCCTCTGACAGTTTAGGCATTGAGACACAAATTTAGCTACATCAGCTTTCATTCCTCTCTACCAATATAATTTCTTCAATTCATGATACATCTTTGTACTTCTAGGATGTACCGAATAGGCGGTGGTATGAGCTTCCTTCATTAGTCTGTATCTAACGTTCGAGTTTTCTGTTTCAGGAACACATATTCGTTCCTTGTACTTTAGTACCTTTTCTTCATCCAAGGTGAACTCAGGAATAGTCCTACCTTTTTCGATTGTCTTCTTGTACCATTCTCAGATAAGGGTCTGATGTAATAGCGGCTTTTACTTCATCAATTATATCAGGTACAATCTTCAATGTTGCGAATATATTTAAAAACCGATGAATAAACCCTTGGTTGGTCGATCCACCCGGTGCATCTATCACGAACTGCTCATTACCATCATTGAATACTCTTCCTGTAGTACACATTGCTCCAGTCGTGTTAACTTCTCCTTGAGATTTTATCATTGCTTTCCTGCTTAGCGCATCAGCCACTACATTAGCCTTTCCTGGATGATATTGGATATCACAATCATAATCCTTTAATAATTCCAGCCACATGTTCAACTCCTTCTAATTAAATAGATAAGTAAGACTCTTATGATCTGATTTAATCTGAAATTTCTCTCCATACAAATAATGTCTCCATATCTTGACAGCATGTATCACTGCCGCTAATTCCATGTCATGAGTGGGGTAGTTCTTCTCACGTGTCTTCAGTTGTCTTGAAGCATATGCAACTATTTGTTCTCCTTGCATAAGTACACATCCTAAACCCAATCCAGATGCATCAGTGTATAAAACAAATGGTTGTCCTGGAATAGAAATAGTCAGGATGGGAGCAGATATCAATCTTGCCTTCAATGTTTGGAAACTGTTCTCACATTTTTCAGTCCGAATAAACTTCTCTCCTTTCTTAGTTAAGCTAGTAAGCGGTACGACGATCCTGGAGTAGTCTTCCACGAATCGTCGGTAATACCCAGCTAGACCTAGAAAACTTCTAATTTCTGCAATACTCATCGGTGCTTCCCACTTCACAATGGCTTCAATCTTGCTAGGGTTCACTTTAATTCCTTCAGCGGATACAACATGGCCTAAGAAAGCTACTTCATTTAGCCAAAACTCACACTTTGTAAATTTGGCGTAAAGCTTCTCTTTCCGTAATCGCTGCAGAGCGGCGCTTAGATTCATAATATGAGTTTCCTTGTCCTTGGAGTAGACCAATATATCATCAATGAATACAATGACCGACGTATCCAACATATCATGGAATACCCGATTCATAAGTTCCATAAAAGTTGCTAGTGCATTCGTCAATCCAAAAGACATGACCAAAAATTCATAATATCCATATCTGGTCCTGAATGCTGTCTTGGAAATATCTGTGAGGACAAAGATGGAAATCTTTAGAAGTCGCCACCTAGATTTAGGTCTAGGACCTTAGAAATATGAAATCTCACCCCAAGGTAAGACTTCGATTGACTCATGACCCTTAGATAGGATTTATAGTCCATCAGAGATTGGGTAAGTGTCAGGTTACGGTTATGGGAAGGGATTAGGCACCCAAACCGTCCGATCGAAATCGGTCTCCTATACCTTTCCTATGCTAGACTCTATTTATTAAATTAAACCAAACCAAGTGGTTTGATATCATTGAACCGAATCTGTATCCATCAGATTGCCTACGTATCACGGAATTATTCCGAAAATCAGGTTCACCATCGTAGTTCAGGTGTGATTAAAGTTTATGGATGTGATTTATGCTTGTGCATGATTAAGTTCATTGTTCAAGTTGAAATTTATGCTTGAATGGTTGAGAAATCCTATGGGTTAGGATCTGGATAGTCCATGTGGACTGATAGATAGTCCTAGTGGATCTAAGAATAACCCTATTTGGGTTGGAATGTAGATAACCATATCTGGGTTGAAATGGGAATGGATATCCTAGTGGATCTATGGATAGTCCGAGTGGACTAAGGTAAATATCCTAGTGGATCTATGGATAGTCCAAGTGGACTAAGGTTTGGATAACCCTTTTTGGGTTAAAATATGGGAGGTATCCTAGTGGATCTATGGATAGTCCGAGTGGACTAAGGTGTGGATCCGAATTTGGGTTTCTCCCAAATAGCCTACGTATCCTAGGGTTTGCCCTAGGAATCAGAATCCGCGTAGTTCGGGATGGATAACCTGTTCTAGGTTAATGATTGAAAACCTATTCTAGGTTTAGGGTTTAGAACCTATTCTAGGTTTAAGGTTTGCCGAGGGGCAAATCGTCCTAAATTACCCTTTTCATTATGAATTCTAATTTTGGAAGGTTTGGCAAAGAATTCTCTTTCTTTATTAAGGTTTTATTATTCCCATTATGCCCTTCCCAAGAATGTGGGTGCCTAAATGCACGTCCCCACGCCTAGATTGTCTTCTAGAAGTGTGCAGATATGACAGTTTGACTAGGGTGTTGCATAAAATAAATTATTGCCAAAAAAATAAAATATTCTATCTAAATATGGCACATAAAACATTTATGACAAGAAATTCACATACAGTAAGATTGTTTAAAAATCTTTCAAATATGGCATGTATTGCAAATAAGGCAAGAGCCTATATGGCATGATCTAGTAGGCTATCTTCTAAGCATGGCAAGACCCTAATTGCCATTATCTTTCCATATTTAGGGTTTTCTACCTTAATTGCTATTTTCTTTTCATTTTTAGGATTTTCTACCCTAATTGCTACTTTCTTTCCATTTTGGGGTTTTCTACCCTAATTGTAATTTTATTTCTATTTTTTAGGGTTTTCTACCCTAATTCCTATTTTCTTTCCATTTTTTAGGATTTTCTACCCTAATTGTTATTTTTTTTCCATTTTAGGGTTTTCTACCCTAATTATTTTCTTTCCATTTTTAGGGTTTTCTACCCTAATTGTTATTTTCTTTCCATTTTAGGGTTTTCTACCCTAATTATTATTTTCTTTCCATTTTTTAGGGTTTTCTATCCTAATTGTTACTTTCTTTCCATTTTAGGGTTTTCTACCCTAATTATTTTCTTTCAATTTTTTAGGGTTTTCTACCCTAATTGTTATTTTCTTTCTATTTTTTTTTGGGTTTTCTACCCTAATTATTATTTTATTTCTATTTTTTAGGAATTTCTATCCTAATTGTTATTTTCATTCCATTTTAGGGTTTTTTTACCCTAATTATTATTTTCTTTCTATTTTTTAGGGTTTTCTACCCTAATTGTTATTTTATTTCCATTTTAGGATTTTCTACCCTAATTATTTTCTTTCCATTTTTTAGGGTTTTCTACCCTAATTGTTATTTTCTTTCCATTTTAGGGTTTTCTACCCTAATTATTTTCTTTCCATTTTTTAGGGTTTTCTACCCTAATTGTTATTTTCTTTCTATTTTTTAGGGTTTTCTACCCTAATTGTTATTTTCTTTCCATTTTAGGGTTTTCTACCCTAATTGTTACTTTCTTTCCTAATTATTATATTCTTTCCATTTTAAGGTTTTCTACCCTAATTATGGCAATAAGCATCCAACTATGGCAATGAGCATACAAATATTCAAGATAAAAAATTCAACGGTATAAATCACTATTGATGGTAATCTAACCGTTCAAAATTATTTCAACCACTCCCAAAGATAATCTAACGGTCCAGATCACTTATCATGATAATCTAATCATTCATATCCATTTACATCACTTTGAAGATAATCCAACGGTTTAGATTACTCAAATTAATAATCTAACCATTCAGATTACTCAAATGAAGGTAAATTATGATCAACGGATTAAATCAAAACTCCAAGAACAATGGTTCAATTTTAATCATATCATTCCAAGCATATGATCGGATCAATTTTAATTCCATCAAAATTCCATATGATCGGATCAATTTTCATCATAATGCCATAATCGGATCAATTTTCATTATAATTCCATAATTGAATCAATCATAATTCCATACGATCGGATCAATTACAATTTCATCACAATATTCCACAGTCGGCTCAAATTCAATTTCATCAAGAATCATATGATCGGATCAATCAAAATTCCATATGATCTGATCAATTCAATTACAAATTCATATGATCGGATCAAATTCATCAAGATTCATATGATCGATAAGATCAACTCAATTTCATCAAAATTCCCATAATCAATGGGATCAATTCAATTTTATTACGATGGGATCAATCACATATTTACCTAATCGATGGAATCAATTCAATTTCATCACAATCAAAATAAAATTATCATCCCATGGTACATACTTAATCTCATTACCAAAATAGGATCATCACCCAACCAATCAAATTTATTCAAAATATATTGAATCATATGAATTAATCTTAATCAAATTCAAACTCATTCGAATCAAATTTTGATTACATGAAATTCAAGCATTCGGGTCAATAGATATGAAACTCAAACACATTCACATCAGATTTCACATTAAATTAAAACATATGGGATCAGAGGATTGATGGGAAATCAAAGGGTTGTAATTAGATAAATGATGTAGGGATGGATCAAGGGTTGGATTTGGTTAATGAGGAGGTAAGTGGTTGCAGCAGGTTACGTGGAGAGTATGGGACAGTAGGGTGTTGGGTTGGTGGTTTGACAACGGGTAATGGCTGCAGGTTTTTCTAAGTGGTGGTGCATGGTAGTATTAAGGCAGTAGGTGTGGACAGATGTGGTTCATGGAGGAGATGGAGGTTGGGTTCAAGGTGGATCGGTGATCGTGCAAGAGGAGTAAAAGAAGATGGGGGCAGCGGCTTACCTGAATCGCAGAGCCACCTCCAGTGGTTGCCTTCTCCTTCTTCTTCTTCTCGCTACTGCCTCTCTTTCTGATTTCTCCCTCTTCTTCTCAACGCCTCTCTCTCTCTCTCTCTCTCTCTCTCTCCCTTCTTTCGGTTTTCTCCTCCTTCTTCTCCATTTTTTTTTCTGCTTTTTTTCTTCTCCTTTCCACCTCCTCCTTCTTCTCGGTTCTCTCCCCTTCTTTTTTAATTTTTCTTCTCCTCTCCACCTCATGCTTCTTCCTTTTCTTCCTCTCTCTCTTCTCGGTTTCTTTCCTCTTTTCTGTTTTTTTTTTATTCTTTTCTTCCTCCCTCTCTTTCGGTCTCTTTCTTTTTTTTTTCTTTTCTTTTTTTCACTTCCTCTTTTCGGCCTCTCTCCCTCCTCTTCTTTTATTCTGATTTTTTTTTTGGCCTTTTCTTCAATCTCGCCTCTCTCCTCATCTTTATTCTCATTTTTTGGCTCCTCGATCCTCTCTCCATCTCGCCGCTCTCTCCTCTTTTTTTCTATATTTTTTTTCTTTCCTCCTTTCTCTCTCGATTCTCTCTCGATTCTCTCCTCCTTTCCTTTTTTTTTTATTATTTTTTTCTCAATCTTCTCCCCCTCTTCCCCCTCTCTCGATTCCTCCTTCCTTTTCTTTTTTTTTTCTCCTTTTTTATTCTCCCATTCCACCGCTCTCTCTCTCTCTCTCTTTCCTCTTTCGGTCTCTCCTCCTTTCCCTTTTTTTTATTATTTTTTCCCATATCTTCTTCTCTCTTTGGATCCTCTTTTTTTTTCTATATATAAAATATATATATATATATATATATATATATATATATATATATATATATATATATATATAATTATATAATATATTAATATATTAATATATTAATATATATAATATAATATACATATAAGACATATGTATATATTATATGATATATTATAATATATTATATATTATATAATAATATATGAAATAAATACATGCATATGTACCACCATGAATTGGTCCGGATTGACAAGGATTGACTGGGTTGGGCCAAGACTGACTTGGGTTGAGCTGAGTTGACTGGATTGATTGGAATTAACTAGGTTGGGCCAAGGCTAGCTTGGTTTGAACTGAGTTGACTGGATTGATTGGAATTAACTGGATTTTCTCTCTCTGTCATTTCATGGGCTACTTCCACTGTCGTTCCGTACGAAATTTTCCAATAGCCTTTACTCCACATTTTATGTGTTCACTTTGTAGAACATTAAAAATGAGGAATATTGGAGCTTGAATCAACTCATTTGGAAATAAAATGGCCAACCTATGAATTTTTGAAGTTTAAACAGACCAATTATCGATAATTTGACTGACCATCTGCATGAGATCCTTCGGAGGCTTCTACCGAAAATATTTTACGTCCACTTTGTAGAGCACTATAAATGGAACGTAATGAGACTGAAATCACCTGATTTGGATATGTGATGATCAAAATATGAATTTTTGAATATTAAATGACAATTTACATATGTAATTTTGCATGGGACCCTCCGGAGACTTCTACCCGAGATTTTCCACGTCCACTTTGTAGGACATCACAAATGAAGAACAATGGCCTTGGAATCGTTTGAATCTGACGTAGAACGGAAAGATATGAAGCTTTGAAGTTCTAACGATAACTTTGCATGCAAGCTTGCATGGGACCCACTGGTGACTTCTACCTGGGATTTTTTACGTCCACTTTGTAGAACATCATGAATGAAGAATAATGCTCTTGGAATCATCTGAATCCGATGTCGGATGATCAAGATATGATGATTTGAAATTCAAACAGTCCGACTTAGGATAATTTGCATGAAGGCCCCTGGGATTATTATTATTTGTAATAATTTCAGAAACCTCCCTTATATGTATCATCCGACTAAAATGGTCATATCTTCTTCATTTGATATCGGAATTGAGCAATTCTGGTCTCATTTCGAAGATAATTCTATGATCTATGCATCCATGTAGATAATAGCCCATGACCCTGCTGTGGGGATCAGTAGAGAATCACAAATATTTGGGTTAAAGGTCGGAAACCTGCCATATTGGTTCACTTAAGGTGAGGGTGGAAAAAATGGGGTGCTTACAGATGCCCCTCTTTAGCCGAGATTGTTATCAGTTGAAGGCTAAAGATAAAAGAACCATATTTTTGGGGTATGAGTGATATTGTTTATTGGGCTGCACTTAGGGTAATTCTTCCTAAACTTCCTATGTATTCTAAAGGTGTCCTAGAAATCAAGCCCAGAACGTAGTTCGACTGGCAAGAAGGTTTGCTCTTCTTGGAAGATTGGTGAGTGCTCTTCTTGTATGAAGCTAGGCTGTAAATACAAGGCTCATTTGTAGGCTGGGAACCTCTTCTTGCTGAGGTGGAACTCATGATGCAAGGTACGTGCGGGCTTGGACCCGACTTGATCCATTTGTAGGCTGATAAACCTCTTCTTGTACGAAGCTAGGCTGTGAATACAAGGCTCATTTGTAGGCTGGGAACCTCTTCTTGCTGAGGTGGAACTCATGATGCAAGGTATGTGCGGGCTTGGACCCGGCTTGATCCATTTGTAGGCTGATAAACCTCTTCTTGTATGGAGCTAGGCTGTGAATACAAGGCTCATTTGTAGGCTGGGAACCTCTTCTTGCTGAGGTGGAACTCATGATGCAAGGTATGTGTGGGCTTGGACCCGGCTTGATCCATTTGTAGGCTGATAAACCTCTTCTTGTATGGAGCTAGGCTGTGAATACAAGGCTCATTTATAGGCTGGGAACCTCTTCTTGCTGAGGTGGAACTCATGATGCAAGGTATGTGCGGGCTTGGACCCGGCTTGATCCATTTGTAGGCTGATAAACCTCTTCTTGTATGGAGCTAGGCTGTGAATACAAGGCTGATTGCATGAGCTTGGGCTTGGATTTGATTTGTTTGGATGGAAGACTTGATGTCTTCTCTTTGATTGAACTGAGGCTCTTTTGATTGAGGTTTTGAGATTGATTTTCTGAATAAGATAGGGCTCTTATAGGCTGAGATTGAATTGATCTTTGAATGAGCTAGGGCTCTGCATTCACTTATGGGCTGAGATTGATTTGAACTTTGGATGAGCTAGGGCTCCGCATTTGATTCCCTTATAGACTGAGATTGATTTGAAATTTGGATGAGCTAGGGCTCTGCATTTGATTCACCAATAATCTGAGATTGATTTGATCTTTGGATGAGCTAGGGCTCTACATTTGATTCACTAATAATCTAAGATTGATTTGATCTTTGGATGAGCTAGGGCTCCACATTTGATTCTGAAATGAGTAAGATGTGAACTTGAAGGTCACTTATATGGTGATACTGAATGACTCATCTTGGCAGTTTCTACCAGCTTTGGACCTTCGAGATTGAAAATAGGAATATCCTTTTGGAAGCTCTATGGCTATGAACCTTTAGGATGCTTGAAAGTGACCCATACAGGAAGGCTTTGTTGACTTTCAACCTTTAGGGTTGAAATCTGCCCCATCTTGGAAGTCTCTTGACTTTGAACCTATAGAGTGTTGGACATATTTGAAATGATGGTGAACTCCTTGGCAGTTTTCCAAGTTTTTTTTTTTTTTTTTTTTTTGCTCCTGCTTTATTGGTGAAGGCACAAAACATGACATCAATGGAAATGGTGTCATGGACTTCGCTGGCATGATACCTAGATTTGAAATTTTTCATTTTATGATCTGGTACTGAAAGTTTGACTCAATTTCAGCATGGTAGGGATGACTTGGTTACTCCCTTTGAAGGGTTTGAAGGTGATGATTTTCTTCAGCCAACATTGGTGTTGTTGGATTTTGGATTGCAAGAAACTCTAGCGAGGATTTTGGACAAGAATGAGGGGACCTTGACAGTCTTTAACCAAAGTGACTTTATTGATTGACCATGGTGTTAAACTGTCGAGGGGCATCTGATCAACTAAGTTCTTTGACTGTGCATTATGGTAGAACAAATTGGTAGAATAGCCAAGCGACGATGAAATATGACATGGTTTTGGCCCTCAATCTAGGCTCATGAAAAGCTCAGGGCATTGCAACATTGTTGTGCCAATTTTGAAAGATTAATGAATCATGGCCCCAAAGTAGGCATGAGGAGCAAAGGATTTGAAGTGTTCCTTCAGAGAATTTGGTGACCAAATCCAAACAGGTGAGTGACCACATTGGATTTTCTTTATCAACATGATTGGGAGAACTGAGAAATTGGCAAAAACCAACTTGGACGGACCTACTTCTATTGACTAGGAAAGTCAGTGACTTCAAACTACACAATGGATCCTAGATGTAATGTTCATGATCAAGTTCAATTCCTCTGCATAGGGTATATCTATGCCCCAATGTCTGCATGTTGTGACAGGCCGCTACTATAGAAGGAAATGGGAAATCTAACGGAGTTAGAACAAGGTTGAATCTGGATTGCATTTAGAATTTGACCATGCTTCTGAGGTCAAGGGAAGATTGACAGATTGATTGCAGAAAATGATTTCTTAAATAAACCCTTGTTGAATCTTGAAAAATGAGGGAGCGGATGATTTGATGAATTTGGCTACATCCGTAACCAGGCCATGAGAATTTGCTCTCTCCCTAACATGACCAAAGGATTTGAAGATAGAATTCTGTTGAAATGCAATGCTATGGAGCCTAGCAGATGATGGTTTGTTCAACTCCTTCGAGTATGATTCACTGGGGAGCAAGAGGGGTTCCTTTCCTTATAGAGGGTAGAATGGTATGACACTTGTCTACATGAACCACTGAATTTTTCTATGAAAGGCCAATGAGGGCAATGCTTTAGGGATGCATCAGGTCACCTATCCCCACTGAGGTATTATGGGTTGCCCATTGAGGTTTCTCGGGTTGTCTTTCCCTGCTGAGATTTCTTTTCTTCCCTTTATTCTTCTATTTTTTCTTTTTGCAAAACCCATCTTGGGTTGAATAAAGAGTCCTGATATGGTGAGGATATTGCCAAAATTATGGTCATATCCAATGGTCTGAAACCCTTAGGGGAAATCTGAATGGCATGACCTTCTTGACAAATGGGTAGCCTTGCCCCACTGTTTAAGTTGACATCTGCACGTATTGATAGGCGGGCAGCTACTTGAATCATCACTAAAAGTGATCTTAGGGAAATGCAGTCCCACACCAAAATTAAAAATGGTGCCAAATTATGTTTTCCTTTCTTGGAGATGTTCAGATGGAACACGTGTCCCAACAAACTATATCGAGATTCCGAATCAGTCACGAACATATCTGGGCCTGAAACCTTTAGGTTTGTTGACAAGTATTGATGTTAAAGGTCCAAGAGGACTGATGTGAAACTGTCCACATGGGTCTACCATTGGGAGAGTGTTTGGTTATTTATGTAGAATGGGTTTATCTTACCGAGAAGATCCCATTTTATTGGCTTGAGAAATGAAGGGCTTATGGGAACCTTTGGGAAGCCGTTGGATGTAATGAACGACAGATGAGAGTTCAAGCCAGATTCATGAATTTGTACATAAAATGATGACATGACCACAAGATACAATGCCATAAAAAATGATAATCAAAAGAAGGGCTTGTGATAGAGACTCCTTGGAAGGCCGTCGGATTGATGGACGGGAGAGAGAGTCTAATGCCGGTGAGAAATCTTTCTCTGATGAAGAAGTGATGAGATCGTCTCCTGTAAAGGCGGGATGTAATTGGCCAAAATCAAAAGTCCGGTCCAACATGCTGTAAATCTCGACGAATGATCGAACTTGCTATCAAGCTTTGGTTGGAACTATCATCCTCTTGAAGTGAGAGGGACAATTGGCTTACTATCGAGCTCCAATGCCATTCAACATCTTACTATTTTCTTTTCTTCTCTTTTTTTTCTTTTTTCTTTTTTTTTTTTTTTTTTTTTTTTTTGAATGTGAAGGCCACATAATGCAGTGCTTCGCTTGATCGCAAAGTTGAATCCTGACTTTCAATATTGGATTTGAATCTTCTTCTTCCAAACATTTCCAATAAGATAGAACATCTTTGCCCCCGCTAGTACTTTGATCTTTTGTAAACTTTATGAACATTTGTGACCGCTCATCTAGTATCCGCTTTTATCCGAACGGTGAATCCGTATGCTTGTCTTCTAGAAGTTAATCATCACCTTCTATCTGATGTGACTGCCTTCCCATTATTGATGTAGATAAAACATAGGCTTGAATTTTCTTTTTTTTTTTTTTTTTTTTTTTTTTTTTTTTGGGTATCCCAATGACCTCATTCTTTGATTTTGAGATTGATCATTCATCATGTATCTCTTGCTTGCAGATGATATACTTTGTAAGAACTTTGGTATTTCCATCTTCTTGGTGGCACATCTTTCCTCCACTCATTTGTACTGATTGGCTGACTGTTGATATGATCTCGTTATTATGTAATGCTTTCCTTGGAATCTTTTCACAGATAGAACAAATGGCAGCTTCTCCAATACATGTTTCTTGAGACTACTCTTGTGTCTCCCGATTGATCATTTAAAGCTTTCCCAGACGGGTTGGACCTTTCTTTCTCAAGAGGCCGGTGGCGTAGAAGTTCAGGGGACGACTCATCGTTTCAATCATCTTCAGAGTCAGAATTGACTGCGCACGTAGAATAGGAGGATGTATGGAAACTGGAGGAAATGTATGGAAGAGACAAAGCACGAGTTTGAAATCCCAAATGGGGTGATTTTCTTTTTATTTCTGAGGCGGATTGGGCTGGACTTGTCAACAAGCATATTAATTTTGGACCCAGACATGGATGACTTATCGAATACCGATAATAGAAAGTTGAAACCACTAGTTCGTCCAAGCGGCTCCAGTTGGGCATAACGCCTTCGACGACCACCTTCAGTCGTTGCGGGAATAAGTCTTCCTTCAGATCTCTAATAGCAAGACTCATCATGCCCCTCTATCAATAGGTGCAAGATACCTACCTTTTCCATATAATTCTCCCTCTTTTTTTCAGTTTGGGATCCATTCATAACTGGACTATTGCTTTTTAAGCTCAAGGTTACTCTGGTTCATGCCCCAGTTTGGGGTTCAGTGGATTCATCGATGGACCACTTCTAGCTGAATTCAGATCATTTTGGCTTATGCCCCAGCTTGGGGAGCAAGGGGTATCGCCATTGCACTACACCATTTTGAGTCCAAGATTAGACTAGTTTATGCCTTGGCTTGGGGGGTTCAATGGATTTCTTTGTTAGACCACTCTCAATTTGGGTCTAAGGTCAATTTGGTCAATGCCCCAGTTTAGGGCAAAATGGCTTTCCTCATTAGACCGCATTCAGTTTGGGTCCAAGGTCAATCTGGTTCATGCCCCACTTAGGGCTCAGGGCTTCATCATTGGACCATTCCCTAGCTATGATTCTGGTTCTTATCCTAGCCTGGAGCACATTAGATCTCATCTTTGGTCTACCCTATTTCTCGGGAAATTCCATTCCCTCTCTTTGAATGATGAGAAATGTGAGGGCAACTCTTCGGATTCTAACATTTTCCTGGCCAATGGGATAGAAATGCCTGTGATGGGATAACACTGTCATAGTTGAAGTTTCATGGTCTCCTGATGACTCTAGAATCTGGAATTGATCTTTATTGACAAGCAATGAGTAATGCTTATCATTCATCATTCCCGACGAGCGATCCTAACTTGTAGCACTAGGCTATGATGGACATGGATCGGGCTCTAACTGATAGAGCCAGAGATTGATTTTGAATCGGTCTCCGATTGATAGAGACAAGATTGACTTTGAATTGATCTCTAATTGATAGAGATCAAGATTGATTTTGAGTTGGTCTCTGATTGATAGAGATCAAGATTGATTTTGAATTGGTCTCTGATTGATAGAGATCAAGATTGATTTTGAATTGGTCTCTGATTGATAGAGATCAAGATTGATTTTGAATTGGTCTCTGATTGATAGAGATCAAGATTGATTTTGAATTGGTCTCTGATTGATAGAGATCAAGATTGATTTTGAATTGGTCTCTGATTGATAGAGATCAAGATTGATTTTGAATTGGTCTCTGATTGATAGAGATCAAGATTGATAGTCATGGACTGGGCTCTAGTTTCTAGAGGCAAGGATTGCTTGAGTTGGGCTCCGATTGATAGAGGCCAAGGAAGACAATCATGGATTAGACTCTAATTGATAGAGATGATGGATTGATTGAAATTCTCTTTGATTCCTTTATGAAGTGGAACATGGACCAAAGGTAATGATTGAACAGGCCTAGAGGCTAACTCATGCTCATATTGAGTTCATATGAATGGAACCTTTCTTAGTTCCGACATGAATCAGAACCTGAACTGGAGTTGACGGTTGGACAAACCTAGGGGCTGATTAAATTCAAATGAATAGAACTCTTCTTAGTTCCAACATGAATCAGAACTTGAACCACAGTTGATGGTTGGATAAGCCTAGTGGCTAATTGAATTCAGATGAATGGAACTCTTCTTAGTTCCGACATGAACTGGAACCCTAACCAAAGTTGATGGTTGGATAAGCCTAGTGGCTAATTGAATTCAGATGAATGGAATTTTTCCTAGTTCCGACATGAATCAGAACCTAAACAGGAGGTGAAGGGTGAAAAAGCCTAGGGGCCGAATGCCTTCTTCATTTTAGCATGATCTGGGAGTGATGATTGAACCTGCCTAAAGGTTAAACCCTTCTTTAATTCTGAGATGAACCAGAAATGGTGGTTGAATCTAGGACTGAATATTTCTTTGATTCTGAGATGAACTGGATGTGATTGAATCTGCCGAGAGGCTGAATCTTTCCTTCATTCTGGATGGACCGAAATGATGATTGGACCTGCCTAGGGGCTGAATCTTTCCTTCAGTTCTGAGATGAACCAAAAATGGTGATTGAATATGGGACTGAATATTTCTTTGATACTGAGATGAACTGAATGTGGTTGAATCTGACTAGGGGCTGAATCTTTCTTTAATTATGGATAAACCAAAATGATGATTGGACCTGCCTAGGGGCTGAACCTTTCTTCAGTTCTGAGACGAACCAAAAATGGTGGTTGGACCCGCCTAGGGGCTGAATATTTCTTTAATTCTGGATGAACCAAAATGATGATTGGACCTGCTTAGGGGCTGAACCTTTCTTTAGTTCTGAGATGAACCAGAAATGGTGGTTGGACCTGCCTAGGGGCTGAATATTTTTTGATTCTGGGATGAACTGGATGTGATTGAATCTGCCTAGAGGCTGAATCTTTCCTTAATTCTGGATGAACTGAAATGATGATTGGACCTGCCTAGGGGCTGAATTTTTCCTTCAGTTCTGAGATGAACCAGAAATGATGGTTGGACTTGCCTAGGGGTTGAACCTTTCCTTAATTCAAAGGTAATAGGGAACAATGATTGGATTTTCCTGGGGGCTGAATCTTTCCTTAATTCAAAGGTGAATAGGGATATGGATTGGATTTGCCTAGGGACTGAATCTTTTCTTAATTCTGAGGTGAATCGAGGACTATGATTGGATTTGCCTAGGGGATGAATCTTTCCTTAATTCAAAGGTACATTGAGAACTATGATTGGATTTGCCTAGGGGCTAAATCTTTCCTTAATTCAGGGGTGCATTGAGAACCATGATTGGATTTGCCTAGGGGCTGAATCTTTCCTTAACTCTAAGGTAAATCGAGAACATTGATTGGATTTTCCTAGGGGCTAAATCTTTCCTTAATTCAGAGATGAATCGGGAACTATGATTGGATTTGCCTAGGGGCTGAATCTTTCCTTAATTCAGGGGTGCATTGAGAACCATGATTGGATTTGCCTAGGGGCTGAATCTTTCCTTAACTCTGAGGTAAATCGAGAACATTGATTGGATTCGCCTAGGGGCTGAATCTTTCCTTAATTCAAAGGTAAATCGAAAACTATGATTGGATTTTCCTAGGGACTGAATCTTTCCTTAATTCAAAGGTAAATCGAGAAGGTGATTGGATTTACCTAGGGACTAAATCTTTCCTTAATTCAAAGGTGAATAGGGAATATTGATTGGATTTGCCTAGGGGCTGAATCTTTCCTTAATTCAGAGATGAATTGAGAACTTTGATTGGATTTGCCTAGGGGCTAAATCTTTCCTTAATTCTGAGATGAATCGAGGACTATAATTGGATTGCCTAGGGGCTGATCTTTCCTTAATTCAGAGATGAATCGAGAACGGTGATTGGATTTTCCTAGGGGCTGGATCTTTCCTTCTTTCTTATAAAATTTGATGTTCAATCAAGATCTAGATTCATGACTTCCATTGATTCATCTGGAAAGATAATATGGATGGATCTCGAGATGGGAGATCAAGACAATTCCCTAATTTTAGGGGCCTCTCACCCTAAAAGGGTGGATATGGTTGCAGTTTGATTCTCTTTTCCAAAGGCATTGAAATCCAATGGAGGAATATTGAGATTCTAGACATCTAGGGGAGTGGAAGAAGTCACATGCACAATCAAGGATGACTCAACCAAACAAGAGTTAGATCCCTCATAAGGGCAATTGGGTAAACATTATCCAAGTCAATTTAATTGAATTTGATTAAAGCCATGTGTTCAGTCTTGGGACCTCATGATTCCAAAATGAATAATCAGTGGTACCAAGGTCTGGCCAATTGGATTACCGAATTCGATGAAATTGAAATGGATATATTAATCCGTCGTCCTTATTAGGGATGGTTAGCAAAAGCGGTTCATAGATGAACAAACTAGTAAATTTCTTCTTGACCATGGTATCTATGTCTTGCTGAGGGGATTTTCTGTTCGTTTTTTGAAATCGACGTGTTAACAATGAGAGATTCGACACATCGAGCTTACTTAATGGAGGGTGTATAGTGACCGTCTACTATGATGTAGAACAGGTGTATACATACCTCATACTCCCAATGGGTGAGAGTTCAAGATGCTCATCGTGTAGAATCTAACATGTTGACCAATCGAGGACAAAAACGGGCAGAACTTCGACGTCTCGAACATGGATGTCATGGTTAAGCCGATTTTACTGGGTCGGTTCAGGGGATGAACAAAAAATAACAAACATTGGGCTACAATCTGGGTTAGGACAGAAAAGGCCACCTTGACGAGGATGGGGTAACCTATCACCAAATGCTCGATGAATAATGGGCCCCCAATCCCTTTATATACTATGTTGCAAGGATCCAAGCGACGTGGAGTAGCATAACGCATTCCCAGGCGGACCCAAGAAACGCTCGTTAGAGGCTGCTCACCGGTCGTGGTCTCACAAAGTACAGGCCAAGGCTGTGTGTTTCTCTTAGCGGGCTGCCCCATATGCATGAGACCTGGTTCGGCTACTCGCACGAATGTGTGACTGAACCCATTCCCCCCAAAGCAATAATATACAAGCATAAATATAGAATCCTAAAATCTAGCATCCAATTCACACAAGGAAAGTTCTCATTTAGGAGTTTGACATTTATATCCCCAGTGAAGTCGCCACTGTGAGGACAAAGATGGAAAATCTTTTGAAGTCGCCACCTAGATTTAGGTCTAGGACCTTAGAAATATGAAATCTCACCCCAAGGTAAGACTTCGATTGACTCATGACCCTTAGATAGGATTTATAGTCCATCAGAGATTGGGTAAGTGTCAGGTTACGGTTATGGGAAGGGATTAGGCACCCAAACCGCCCGATCGAAATCGGTCTCCTATACCTTTCCTATGCTAGACTCTATTTATTAAATTAAACCAAACCAAGTGGTTTGATATCATTGAACCGAATCTGTATCCATCAGATTGCCTACGTATCACGGAATTATTCCGAAAATCAGGTTCACCATCGTAGTTCAGGTGTGATTAAAGTTTATGGATGTGATTTATGCTTGTGCATGATTAAGTTCATTGTTCAAGTTGAAATTTATGCTTGAATGGTTGAGAAATCCTATGGGTTAGGATCTGGATAGTCCATGGACTAAGGTAAATATCCTAGTGGATCTATGGATAGTCCAAGTGGACTAAGGTTTGGATAACCCTTTTTGGGTTAAAATATGGGGGGTATCCTAGTGGATCTATGGATAGTCCGAGTGGACTAAGGTGTGGATCCGAATTTGGGTTTCTCCCAAATAGCCTACGTATCCTAGGGTTTGCCCTAGGAATCAGAATCCGCGTAGTTCGGGATGGATAACCTGTTCTAGGTTAATGATTGAAAACCTATTCTAGGTTTAGGGTTTAGAACCTATTCTAGGTTTAAGGTTTGCCGAGGGGCAAATCGTCCTAAATTACCCTTTTCATTATGAATTCTAATTTTGGAAGGTTTGGCAAAGAATTCTCTTTCTTTATTAAGGTTTTATTATTCCCATTATGCCCTTCCCAAGAATGTGGGTGCCTAAATGCACGTCCCCACGCCTAGATTGTCTTCTAGAAGTGTGCAGATATGACAGTTTGACTAGGGTGTTGCATAAAATAAATTATTGCCAAAAAAATAAAATATTCTATCTAAATATGGCACATAAAACATTTATGACAAGAAATTCACATACAGTAAGATTGTTTAAAAATCTTTCAAATATGGCATGTATTGCAAATAAGGCAAGAGCCTATATGGCATGATCTAGTAGGCTATCTTCTAAGCATGGCAAGACCCTAATTGCCATTATCTTTCCATATTTAGGGTTTTCTACCTTAATTGCTATTTTCTTTTCATTTTTAGGATTTTCTACCCTAATTGCTACTTTCTTTCTATTTTGGGGTTTTCTACCCTAATTGTAATTTTATTTCTATTTTTTAGGGTTTTCTACCCTAATTCCTATTTTCTTTCCATTTTTTAGGATTTTCTACCCTAATTGTTATTTTCTTTCCATTTTAGGGTTTTCTACCCTAATTATTTTCTTTCCATTTTTAGGGTTTTCTACCCTAATTGTTATTTTCTTTCCATTTTTTAGGGTTTTCTACCCTAATTGTTATTTTCTTTCCATTTTTTAGGGTTTTCTACCCTAATTGTTATTTTCTTTCCATTTTAGGGTTTTCTACCCTAATTATTATTTTCTTTCCATTTTTTAGGGTTTTCTATCCTAATTGTTACTTTCTTTCCATTTTAGGGTTTTCTACCCTAATTATTTTCTTTCCATTTTTTAGGGTTTTCTACCCTAATTGTTATTTTTTTTTTTTTGGGTTTTCTACCCTAATTATTATTTTATTTCTATTTTTTAGGATTTTCTATCCTAATTGTTATTTTCATTCCATTTTAGGGTTTTTTACCCTAATTATTATTTTCTTTCTATTTTTTAGGGTTTTCTATCCTAATTGTTATTTTCTTTCCATTTTAGGATTTTCTACCCTAATTATTTTCTTTCCATTTTTTAGGGTTTTCTACCCTAATTGTTATTTTCTTTCCATTTTAGGGTTTTCTACCCTAATTATTTTCTTTCCATTTTTTAGGGTTTTCTACCCTAATTGTTATTTTCTTTCTATTTTTTAGGGTTTTCTACCCTAATTGTTATTTTCTTTCCATTTTAGGATTTTCTACCCTAATTGTTACTTTCTTTCCTAATTATTATATTCTTTCCATTTTAGGGTTTTCTACCCTAATTATGACAATAAGCATCCAACTATGGCAATGAGCATACAAATATTCAAGATGAAAAATTCAACGGTATAAATCACTATTGATGGTAATCTAACCGTTCAAAATTATTTCAACCACTCCCAAAGATAATCTAATGGTCCAGATCACTTATCATGATAATCTAATCATTCATATCCATTTACATCACTTTGAAGATAATCCAACGGTTTAGATGACTCAAATTAATAATCTAACCATTCAGATTACTCAAATGAAGGTAAATTATGATCAACGGATCAAATCAAAACTCCAAGAGCAATGGTTCAATTTTAATCATATCATTCCAAGCATATGATCGGATCAATTTTAATTCCATCAAAATTCCATATGATCGGATCAATTTTCATCATAATGCCATAAACGGATCAATTTTCATTATAATTCCATAATTGAATCAATCATAATTCCATATGATCGGATCAATTACAATTTCATCACAATATTCCACAGTCGGCTCAAATTCAATTTCATCAAGAATCATATGATTGGATCAATCAAAATTCCATATGATCTGATCAATTCAATTACAAATTCATATGATCGGATCAAATTCATCAAGATTCATATGATCGATAAGATCAACTCAATTTCATCAAAATTCCCATAATCAATGGGATCAATTCAATTTTATTACGATGGGATCAATCACATATTTACCTAATCGATGGAATCAATTCAATTTCATCACAATCAAAATAAAATTATCATCCCATGGTACATACTTAATCTCATTACCAAAATAGGATCATCACCCAACCAATCAAATTTATTCAAAATATATTGAATCATATGAATTAATCTTAATCAAATTCAAACTCATTCGAATCAAATTTTGATTACATGAAATTCAAGCATTCGGGTCAATAGATATGAAACTCAAACACATTCACATCAGATTTCACATTAAATTAAAACATATGGGATCAGAGGATTGATGGGAAATCAAAGGGTTGTAATTAGATAAATGATGTAGGGATGGATCAAGGGTTGGATTTGGTTAATGAGGAGGTAAGTGGTTGCAGCAGGTTACGTGGAGAGTATGGGACAGTAGGGTGTTGGGTTGGTGGTTTGACAACGGGTAATGGCTGCAGGTTTTTCTAAGTGGTGGTGCATGGTGGTATTAAGGCAGCAGGTGTAGACAGATGTGGTTCATGTAGGAGATGGAGGTTGGGTTCAAGGTGGATCGGTGATCGTGCAAGAGGAGTAAAAGAAGATGGGGGCAGCGGCTTACCTGAATCGCAGAGCCACCTCCAGTGGTTGCCTTCTCCTTCTTCTTCTTCTTCTCGCTACTGCCTCTCTTTCTGATTTCTCCCTCTTCTTCTCAACGCCTTCTCTCTCTCTCTCTCTCTCTCTCTCTCTCTCTCTCTCCCTTCTTTCGGTTTTCTCCTCCTTCTTCTCCATTTTTTTTCTGCTTTTTTTCTTCTCCTTTCCACCTCCTCCTTCTTCTCGGTTCTCTCCCCTTCTTTTCTAATTTTTCTTCTCCTCTCCACCTCATGCTTCTTCCTTTTCTTCCTCTCTCTCTTCTCGGTTTCTTTCCTCTTTTCTATTTTTTTTTATTCTTTTCTTCCTCCCTCTCTTTCGGTCTCTTTCTTTTTTTTCTTTTCTTTTTTCCTTCCTCTTTTCGGCCTCTCTCCCTCCTCTTCTTTTATTCTGATTTTTTTTTGGCCTTTTCTTCAATCTCGCCTCTCTCCTCATCTTTATTCTCATTTTTTGGCTCCTCGATCCTCTCTCCATCTCGCCTCTCTCTCCTCTTTTTTTCTATATTTTTTTTCTTTCCTCGATTCTCTCCTCCTTTCCTTTTTTTTTTATTATTTTTTTCTCAATCTTCTCCCCTCTTCCCCTCTTCTCGATCCTCCTTCCTTTTCTGTTTTTTTCCCCTTTTTTATTCTCCCATTCCACCGCTCTCTCTCTCTCTCTTTCCTCTTTCGGTGTTTCCTCCTTTCCCATTTTTTTTATTATTTTTCCAGCTATCAAGGAGACGAAAAGCTATGTGAAGTAAAAGAAGTTCTTCTCTCTTTGGATCCTCTTTTTTTTTCTATATATATATATATATATATATATATATATATATATAATTATATAATATATTAATATATTAATATATATAATATAATATACATATAAGACATATGTATATATTATGTGATATATTATAATATATTATATATTATATAATAATATATGAAATAAATACATGCATATGTACCACCATGAATTGATCCGCATTGACAAGGATTGACTGGGTTGGGCCAAGACTGACTTGGGTTGAGCTGAGTTGACTGGATTGACTGGAATTAACTAGGTTGGGCCAAGACTAGCTTGGTTTGAACTGAGTTGACTGGATTGATTGGAATTAACTGGATTTTCTCTCTCTGTCATTTCATGGGCTACTTCCACTGTCGTTCCGTATGAAATTTTCCAATAGCCTTTACTCCACATTTTCTGTGTTCACTTTGTAGAACATTAAAAATGAGGAATATTGGAGCTTGAATCAACTCATTTGGAAATAAAATGGCCAACATATGAATTTTTGAAGTTTAAACAGACCAATTATCGATAATTTGACTGACCATCTGCATGAGATCCTTCGGAGGCTTCTACCGAAAATATTTTACGTCCACTTTGTAGAGCACTATAAATGGAACGTAATGAGACTGAAATCACCTGATTTGGATATGTAATGATCAAAATATGAATTTTTGAATATTAAATGACCATTTCCATATGTAATTTTGCATGGGACCCTCCGGAGACTTCTACCCGAGATTTTCCACTTCCACTTTGTAGGACATCACAAATGAAGAACAATGGCCTTGGAATCGTTTGAATCCGACGTAGAACGGAAAGGATATGAAGCTTTGAAGTTCTAACAATAACTTTGCTTGCAAGCTTGCATGGGACCCACTGGTGACTTCTACCTGGGATTTTTTACGTCCACTTTGTAGAACATCATGAATGAAGAATAATGGTCTTGGAATCATCTGAATCCGATGTCGGATGATCAAGATATGATGATTTGAAATTCAAACAGTCCGACTTAGGATAATTTGCATGAAGGCCCCTGCCTGGGATTATTATTATTTGTAATAATTTCAGAAACCTCCCTTATATGTATCATCCGACTAAAATGGTCATATCTTCTTCATTTGATATCGGAATTGAGCAATTCTGGTCTCATTTCGAAGATAATTCTATGATCTATGCATCCATGTAGATAATAGCCCATGACCCTGCTGTGGGGATCAGTGGAGAATCACAAATCTTTGGGTTAAAGGTCGGAAACCTGCCATATTGGTTCACTTAAGGTAAGGGTGGCAAAAATGGGGTGCTTACATATCACCATCCTTAATCTTCAACTGATGGTATCCTGACCGAAGATCAAATCTTGGAGAATACCTTGGCACCTTGCAACTGATCGAACAAGTCATCGATCCGAGGAAATGGGTACCGATTCTTGATTGTCAGCTTATTCAGTTCCCAATAGTCTATACACAGTCGAACACTACCGTCTTTCTTCTTTACGAATAATACTGGCGCTCCCCTAGGTCTGTTGTAACCCTTGTCCAACAATTCTTGTAATTGCACCTTCAATTCCTTCAGTTCAGTAGGAGCCATTCGATAGGGTGCTTTAGATACTGGTGCGGCTCCTGGTATCAAATCTATAACAAACTCTGTAGCTCGGTCAGGTGGTAGTCCTGGTAATTCTTCAGAAAATACTTCTGGAAAGTCAAGCACAACATTAATATCCTTCATTCATGGGGCTTCCTTGGTGAGGTCAACCACTGAGACTAGATACCCAACTCCTCCTTTCTCAAGGCATTTTCTAGCCTTCAATGTAGAGAGGATGAGTTTTCGTTTACGGGGTAGTTTGGTTCCCGCAAAATTGAACTCTGTTCCTTCCTTGTCTTTAAATGTCAACTTCTTTTCTGCACATAATAGGTTTGCAGAATGCCGAGCTAACCAGTCCATTCCCAAGATGACGTCAAAGTCTGCCTTCTCAAGTTGGATCAAGGTTGAATCCAAAGTCTTCTCGTCAATAAGAACTGGACATGGTCCATAACCCTTTTCTAATTCCACTTCTAGTCCCATTGGCGATCGTACAAGCAGTTTGTAGTCTAATGATTTGAGGGATAGATTTAGCTTCTTTCCAAACGACACAGATATAAAAGAATGAGTAGCTCCAGAATCAAAGAGTACTCTAACGGGTATGCAATTAATAGGTATGATACCTGTGATTTGTTTTAATTTAGTCTACATGCTCACACAATGTAATCACAAAGTGAAAGGTTCAGGTCAATACCTGTGACCACATCAGGTGATGCGAAAGCATCCTCAGATGTAACTGCATAAACCTTTCCTTGCTGTAGGTACTTCCTGGGCTTAGGACACTCCCTTGAAATATGTCCCACTTGATTGCAGTTAAAACACCTTATTCCTTCACCATTTTGCTTTGGTTGCGATGGGGCTGCTGAGGTAGTCTTGGCTGCAGCATTAAAGCCTTGAGTACGGAAGGGTTTGAATGTCCTTGTATTCCCTCCGTTATATGAAGTTCTAGTTGGCCTTTCAATACCCCTGTTTTGAGCAAAATAGCTCTCTTTCTGGCTCGACTCTATTACTCCAGCAATTTGTACTGCTTCATTGTAAATTTTCTTTTCCAAGCCCAGAACATGCTCACTGATGCTTCCCTTAAGTCCCATGATGAACCTTCGGGTCTTCATATCTTCCTCTTGCATACTGACTGGTGCAAAGAAGAACAGCTCCTCATAACGCTGTTGATATGCATCGACAGTCATCTGTCCCTGATATAAACTCATGAACTCTCTCTCCATAGAATCTTTGAAACTTCTAGGGAAGTATGTCACACCCCAATTCCACACTATTCAGAATTGTGTGATGAACCGCTAGCAAACCAACGGTTCAACCAGGATCTCGAGTAGGCTATATCCGTGTTATCTAAACTCCCATACATCCATAATCATAATCAGAGTAAATACACAATAGCAGAAGTCTTATAATAAAATGAACTGAGAATCTACTGTGATATTAATATTTAAATAGTAAATTATTCTATATCAACTGAGACATAAATAATTATCAAGTACATGTCTTTATTAAATCTAAATAAAAAAAATCTAGAAAATATCTAATCGAATACACATGAGTTGCACTCGCAAGAGGAGTCATGTGTATCTACTTCAGCTTCAGCTTCCATCGTCGCTACGTTCCTGTATGCTGGAGCATTCATATAATCTTCAATGGTATAACTTACATCATCAACTAAAAATATTCGACGTCAAGGGGGTGAGCACACATCACGGCTCAGTGAGTAGATAAAACAATGCAACAGTACATATGCATGCAATCAATTCATATCTTTGGTCTGGTTTATAGTTTGCAATGCGCAATAGAAAGGTTGGGTGGTCAAAGGTTAACGTTTATTGACCCCGCCTCTATACACAGGGTGTGGAAGTCCACCCGAAGGTTAACGTTTATCGTCATCCCCATCCACCCTAATCATGAACATTATATAACAAAGGTTAACGTTTATTGCTATATAGTGCCATACCAATACGTAAGCCCCTGTTGGAGAGGGCTTGCAAACTGGGCTCGCAACTAACCAATCCTAATGCCAAACAGTGTATCCAAGGCCTCACCCCAGCATCCCTCAGAATGTCCATAGAGATAGAGCTAAGGCCCCCCAGTAGAGTCAGAGGCTACAATGACCGAGACCACCTCCCCTGATACTCTACGACATAATAGCTCTGCTAAAGTAATGGCGATACGACGATGCTAATACACAAAACTTGAGTTAGAGATTGAGCTAAAGTGCTGAGACCCGCCAAAGGTTAACGTTTATTGATGTTCTCATCACACCTCCCCCGATACTCGCTCGCATCAAGTACACCAACCACACACATACAATCACATTCCTATTCCTATCATCATCATCATCATCATGTTATAAACAATAAAATAAATATGCGTGAACAAATAATAAAAATATTGTATGACATGTTGTATGCACATTACAAACATATTCAGATAGAATCAAGCATGGCATTGGACTCAAGAAAATAGAAAACAGTTTGTTATTAACCTATTAGTTTAGAGTTCTGTTTCCTCACCTTAGCTTGCTAATAGATACTTTTCCAAGCTTTATAATCACCTTTATATTGTTATTGTATTGCTAGAAGACCTAACAAAGTCGATAGAATTTAATTAGAATTAATTCTGAATTTAAAAACTATTCTGTTAACTGAGGGTCGGAGGTAGGGTTGGAGTCATGATCGACCCTGGGTGCGACCCTCCCCAAACTCTGAACTTTCCGAACACTGAGGGTCGATAGTTAGGATCACCTAGGGTCGGATGGTCATCGACCCTCGATGCGACCCTCGGTGTACTTTGGTCAATTTCCCTCTTTTAGTCCATTCTTCGTGCTTGGGATCCTATGGCTTGCTCCTACATTCCATTCTATATTCATTCCATGGTCTGAAACCATGAACCATCCACCTAAATAGCTTTCATGCATTCGCCTATGATTTTCCATGAAAACCTAACCATGGGTTGATGGTTTGGGTTTCTCTGAGATCACACTCTCATCAATATCTAACCTAAGGTCTATAGAAACTCATGGAATTAGTATCCATACCTGAGAAGAATACTCCTTCTCTGCAACTCTTCTCTTTTGGGTAAATTCTCTTCCTTGCTTCTCTTCTTCCTCTTTTCCTTCTCTTCTCTTTCTCTCAATTCAATTAGGGTTGTGAAAGGAGTGAAAGAGGCTTAGGGACGTCCTTTAAATAGAGTAGGAACATCCTAAAATAAGTCCCTTTGAGATTAGGAAAGAATCCAAATCGAAAATATGAAAATTTCCTAATTTCAGTTTCGGTTCCAACTGAGGGTTGATGGGAGGGTCGATGATCCCGTCGACCCTAGGTTTCTAATGAGTCCGACCCTCCCTTCAAAACTGAGGGTCTGACTTTCTATTTTGGGGGGTCCAACCCTCCTTGGCTGGGTATGCGACCCTCCCCTTAAATTAATTGTTTTTGGGTCGATTTGATACCTGGGATCTCGATCTCCTTCACGCCCTTGGTCCATTTTACTCGACCATGATAGGTAAACTTGGTTCAAGGTGGTAAGACCGGGTTAGATTGACACGGGTCTTACAGAGTAGAGGTTTCCTTTGACTACCAGCAGTTAGCGGATCTTTTGGGCATATTCACATGACGGCCCTTTAGTGTACTGTGCTCCCAGGGAGCCCTAGTTCTTTTCCTTGGAGATGCAGGCTGAGATAGACCGTCAGCTTATCAGAGAGGATCGCTGGGAGATGAAAGCGATCAACCTATGTCCAGAGCCTCGGGTATACTGTAAGATCATCCAGCACAACCTGATACCCCATAGTGGACATTATGAGAGGATCTCCCAGTTGACCCAGTACTTACTTTACTATATCTGCACTAGGCAGCCTGTCTGCCTCCCTTATATTATTATGAGGACGATGATCTATGCTACGCTACCTGGTCAGATAGGCAACCTTCCCTATGGACGCCTGATCACTACACTGCTTACCCGCCTAGGGGTTGATTTAGTAGATGAGAAGATTCAGGAGAAGACTTTCTCATCAGTGCTGGACTCGGAGGCCATCTGTAGGATGGGCATGCGGGATGCTCAGGTTAGTGATGAGGAGAGGAACGCGTCCTCGTACTCGGGTAGAGATGGCAGACGCTGAGGTGGCAGTAGTAGCAACAGTAGGAGCAGGGGTTCATGGGGGTGATGATGAGGATCGCATGTATATGGATGTAGACGCTATACCTCCTCCATCACCTCTACATTCTACTGGAGCTGGTCCATCTCAGGCTCCTTCAGACATGGCTGGTCCTTCATGCCCACCTTCTGATGATATTATGGGGCTGCTGCGTGAGATTAGGGAGGCCCAGCGCGTGTTAGATCAGCGGATGGCTGAGCTGGCAGCTAGTCTCCAGGTGACCCAGACTCAGGTGGCCTGGTTGACTAGGGTGTATGCTGAGGACTATGATAGAGATCGCGAGACACCTCCTCCTCCAGCACCTCCAGCTCCATGATGTATATATATATATTCTTTTGTTTTTTTATATTACAGAGTAACTGTCCGGATTGTGGACTGTACTCTGGTTTGGACATGTATAAACATTGCTTTTGATTTGATGTATATATAAAGCTTGTTCCTTCTTTTATATGTGCATTATTCTCTTTCTTAATTTTGTCTCATACAACATAAGTGCTTATAGTGTGTTCTTATTACAACTTTTAAATTAAATCCTAACTCAGTTCACGAACTTTGGTAGAAGTATACTGGTTTAATAGACAAGGCCTGAGAGCTCTGATACCAAGTTGTCACACCCCAATTCTGTACTATTCAGAATGGTGTGATGAACTGCTAATAAACCAACGGTTCAACTAGGATCTCGAATAGGCTGTGTCCGTTTGTTTAAACCATACACATACACAATAATAATCAGAGTAAATACACAATAATGGAAGTCTTTAATATTAAATGAACTGAGAGTCTAAAGATGATAACATAAATAAATTATTCAATTATCTTCCAAATACTAAGACATAAACAAAATATTTAATCAATTACATCGTTTGTATAATTTGAATAAAATCAAATAAAAAACATAAGAGTGGCACTCGCATGACGAATCATGCGATTCCATCAAAACTTCAGCGTCCATTGCCGCCGCATGTCCATACACCGGAGCATTCATATAATCTTCAACCGTGGTACCTGCATCATCAACTAAAAGCATTCGACGTCGAAAGGGTGAGCACACATCATGGCTCGGTGAGCAAACAAAACAATGCAACAAACATATGCATGCATTCAATTCATATCTTTGGTCTGGTTTATAAGTTTGCAATGTGCAATAGAAAGGTTCGGAGGCCGCCTCACCTTTATACACGAGTGTGTGGAGTCGCCCAATGAATACGGCATTGCCGTCCCACATGCACCCACCATGGACAAGTATACACCCAATGAAAACGACATTGCTGTACCAGCTGCCCATACCAACACGTAAGCCCGTATTGGCGAGGGCTTGCAAACTAGGCTTGCAACTAACCAATCCTAATGTCAAACAGTGTATCCAAGGCCTCACCCCAGCATCCCTCAATACATCCATAGGGATAGAGCTAGGGTCTGGTGACCAGGCTAAACCACAATGCCACGTCTCCCCCTGATGCCCTACGATGTATTAGTTCTGTAAAGTTAATGGCGATACGACGATGTTAGTGGACAAGACTGAGTAGAGATAGAGCTAGAGTCTGGTGACCAGGCTAAACCACAATGCCACGTCCTCCCCCTGATGCCCCACTCACACCAAGTACACTAACCACACACATACATTCACATGCCTATTCCTAGCATCATCATCATCATCATGTTATAATAAACGAAATTAAATATGCATGAACAATAATAACAGGAATAGTAGATGACATGTGATATGCACATTACAATCATACAATCATAGAATCATACATGGGATTGGACTCAATAAATAAAAATAGTTTATTATTAGCCAATTAGTTTAGGTCTTGTTCCCTCACCTTTGATTGAGTGTAGACCCTCTTTCAAGCTCTAAGAATCACTTTTATATCACTAGAAAAACCTAACAAATTGATAGATTCTAATTAGAAATAATTTCCAACAATTTAAGCTTGCTGTAAAGCTAGGGTTGTAGGATGGGTCGCAGGTATCTGAAACCCCAGGGTGTAGGGTCGGTCATAGGGTTGGTTACCCATCGACCCTATGTGTGACCACAGCCTCCCTAGACTTACCGAGAGCATGGGGTCGATCCTGTAGTCTCGTAGGTCCATTCTAAGAATGTTCTATGACTCATAACTATGATTTTTACACACTTTTCATTGTCTATGATGATTACTTTCATGGATTCCTTCGAAACTCATCCATGGGTAGATGATTTGGGTCTCTCCCATCCCTAACTTCTTCATAAGCTATTCTAGGGTCTTTCATAATTCATGGGGAATGTATTCATACCTTAGGGTTGTTGAGATTCAGAGATTTCTCTGAATTCCTTCTCTTTAGTTGTTTTCTCAAATTCTCCTTCTCTTCTCTTTCAATTAGGGTTCCAAAAGAAGTGAAAGAGGCTAAGGGACATCCTATTTATAAAGGAAAACCTCCCAAAATATGTTCCATCAAGATTAGGAAAGGACTCCCCGAAATTAGAAAAGTTTCCTAATTCACGGTTTCAGTCTGTCACCATAGGGTTGATGCTAGGGTCGTAGAATCCGTCTGTAAGACCCGCACTCCGTGAACCCGGTCTAAATCTTGCTTTCATGTCATAACAGGTCTTCCGATCATCACCGGACCAGACGGGACGAGTGGATGACAAACAAGTACAAAATCGGATCAAACACGGTCAAATAAGTGTCATTTTATGTTGACCGGTCAATGGTACCGGTCTTGGTACCGATCGACCGGTATACTCTGCGCAGTTGACTATGGAGATCCAGAATTGAATCTCTACCGGTCCCACTTTTCTAAACCCTAATACCTGGACCTTCCTAAATCCTAATAGGGTTACTAAACCCTAATCCAAGCCTATATAAACACCTCTAAACCTCCTCAAATCCTTTCCATTATCTCTCACAAACCCTAGAGAGGAGAAGGAGGTTGGAGAAGGAGAAGGAGCTAGGAAGAAGAAGGAAGTGCCGCCATTTTCATTCGACGACGCTCACCTCGCCAGTCGACGGTAAGTGTTTTAATCATTCTTCTTACTCTATGACTCTAGGATAGTTGTATGGGTGGATCAATACCATGCAAAGCAGGTATTGATCTAAAACCCTAATTGGCCATTAAATCCTAATTTGTCGTCAAACCCTAGATTCGAGTTCTAGGATGATTATCATAAAAACTAGACTTGAAGGAGTAGGAGATAACTCTAACTCAAAGCTTAGTCCTAGAATGGATAGGAGAAACCCAGGAAATCCATGGAGATTGATCGACGGTAGTCGAAAAACCTAAAGTATGGTCTTACGAAGACATACCGGTCGACCATACCGGTTGCTAGTTTTCTCACAGAGCTGCAACCGGTATGTTGCGACCGGTCGGCTCTGAAAGACTGGTTTTGAACTCTGTTGGTTTTTCGACCAACGTAAAACCCTAAGAAGACTATTCTAATGAAACCCCAATATTATGTAGGACTTTGTGATAGTACGTTTGGATCTTGCGACGGGGAGCAAGCTATCAAACGATCGTCAGGTAACGGAATCTGACCTAAACCCTAATAATTAATGGACAGTAAATCATTGTTAATAACCCTGAATATATATGATGTGATGTTTGTGCATATTTACATGTCATCCTTTACTTTCAGTTATTATTATTGTTCATGCATAATAGGATGTGATTGTTAGGCATGTGATTGTTTTCGTTGGTATGTGGAGTGGGGCATGGGGCCTGGGATCATTCCTCACACTGGCACTTTTGTAGTATTCTATTTTAACATGCTTGGTACGGGTGGGGTATCAGGGGAAGGTCGTGGTACGATGGTCTCCGATGTTGATGTTGGCCTGGCCATGGTGATGTGGCACTGTGGTCTCCGATGCCGACGCTGGCTTGTCCACGATGCTTTAGCTCTATCTCTTTGCCGTAGGGAGTTATGTTGGGATAGGGTCTCCCTGCGTATTGTTCTATCCTAGTGTGCTTGTTGCGGATAGGGTATCAGGGGGAGGTGAGGTATTGCAGTCTCCAACCCGGCCTGCATGCTCTAGCTCTATCTCTATGCCGTAGATGGCTATAGTAGGATAGAGCCTACATTGATGACATATAGGATTGGTTAGTGGCGAGCCCAGTTTGCAAGCCCTGGCCAGTAGGGGCTTAGGTACTGGTATGGGTGGAGTATTAGGGGAGGTGCGGGTATACCTTAGCTCAATCTCTATTCCATGATGGGTGCATGTGGGTCGGTGGTGGTGTGATCTAGTGTGCGGTGCCACACACTCGTGTATAGAGGTGCGGGGGCCACCAAACCTTTCTATAGCACATTGCAAACTTAAACCAGACCACAGCATAAAATGATTGTTACTCATGCATAATATTGTGAAACTGTCTGATTGTCTTACTGAGCTAAGTTGTGAGCTCACCCTTTTTATATACATTGTTTTTTGATGTTGATGCAGGTTACACGGTGGACGACTATATGAACGCTTCGGCGTATGGTGGTGTTGCTGCTTTGGATGTACAGGGAGGAGAGGACGAGCATGACGCTTCATGCGAGTGCCCTTTCTACGTGTTCCTTTGATTGACTATTATTTATTTTCAGTTATTTTCAGTTGATATTAAAGGATGTAAGGAAATTTAGTTATGCTTGAGATTTGAATAATTGGATACTTTATTTAAATTTATCAATAGATACTCAGTTCATTTTATTTAAAGACTTTCGCTGAATCTATTTATATTCTGATTGTGGTTATGTGCAATGGTTTGTATGAGTGGACACAGTCTATTCGAGATACTGGTGTGAACCGTTGGTTCAGTGACGGTTCACTCACACCATTCTGATTGGTTCAGAATTGGGGTGTGACAACTTGGTATCAGAGCCCTTGGGCTCTATCCAATAGACCATATTGCACCTAACTAAGTCGATGAACTGAGTTAGAAAAATTTAAAAATCTTAATACAAACACACCCTAAGCATTGTTTGATACCTGAGACTGATTAAGAAAGAGCATAATATACTATGTTGAATATGGAATTTAATGATACTCATGCACTAGTTAGGAAAACCATAAAACTGTCATTAAACAGAAAATAGAATATCGAATGTAATAGTGCTACAGGGTACAGTCCACAAGCCGGACAGTTACCCTGATATATAAACATATCAAGAAAGAAAAGAGAGAAAATAAAAAGACAATCATGGGGTAGGGGGCCTAGGAGGAATAGGGTCCGAAGGGGGATGAGAAGGTCCAGCTGTAGGTATAAGCTGTGGTGCTGCAGGTATAGGCTGTGGAGCTGGCACTGGTACATCCTTTGCCCTATCATCGTCATCCCCATCATCACTCCTAGCCTTTGCCACATGTGCCGCATTGGTTGCTGCTGCTGCTGTTGCTGCGGCTGCTACCCTCCTGAGTGGGCGAGGGTGAGCCTCCATCTCATCATCACTAACAGGCAGATTATCCATCTGCATCCTAAGGATGGCATCCCAGTCGATGTCGGAGGTCATGGTATCCTCAACAGCCACCTCGCCTCTCATGCTCACTCGTAGGCACCGTAGAAGAGTAGTGATGAGATGGCCATATGGGAGGTTACTGGCCTGATCGTCCAGAGTCGCCTGATGCATAGTCCGAATGATGAGGTAAGGGTGAGAAACCCGCTCCCCTGTGCAGACACAGTAGGTAATATACTGAGTGAGCTGGGATAACTCACTGTAGTGACCGCTCTGGGGCACGATGTTGTGCTGAATGATGCGACTGTATACCCGAGGTGCAGGTCTCAAGCTAGCTGCCTTCATAAGAGCCCTGGGATTGAGTATCTGCTCCGCTATCTCTCGGCGTAGATCCTCGCTCAGATAGCCCATCACTTTTGGAGGGAAGTATACTAGATCTCCATCATTGGGGACCCCCAGTAAGTCAGCCAGTTGGTGAGTATCAAAAGAAATATGGATGCCCTTGACAAAGCTGGAGATGCGCAAGTCCCTACCCTGATTGGGATCATTGACATCCCTATGAAGCTCCAGGTTAGAATAGAAGTGCTTAACCAGCTTGGGGCGAGTGGTCTCAGTGTAGGTGATGACAGACACCCACCCAAGCCTGTCAAAAGCCGCTTGCACATCAAACCTGTGCAACTGCTCCAAGTTGACCCGCCGTCCAGACTCTATGTTCTTGCTATCGAACCAAGGGAAGCGGGCTTGTGCCGCCTCAGAACGGAACCACTGCTCATCGAGCAGTGGAACTGGTGGATGAGGAGCGCGCATGCCCAAGCCATAGGAATCTTGCCAAGACCACGTCGTGGAGCCATTTGAACCTGCAAAACAAGTGAAAACAAGAAGAAAAAAATGTTAAAAATTGTCAAAAATTCAGCAGCATAACGACAGTAAATTGGGAAAAAGCCTCAAACTCACCCAAAACATGGGGAGGAGGACTTACGTAACTCCCGCACTCTTCAAACAAACCAATCATATGCAATTCAAGCAAAAGATTTGAGAAATTAAGAAAAATTCAAGAAAATTCAAAATTTTTGCAAAACCTAGGTTAAAAACTAGAAACTTTTGATTTTTACTAAAACCATTCGATGGAAGTCCAAATTTGTTGAGGGCTTTTGCTCTTAGGGGTCTCTAAACCCTTTCTAAGCTGAAGGAAAGAAGTTCCTACGGTTAAAATCTTCCAATCGAAGAAAAATTAATAAATTTAGGTAAAGACGATATGGAAATTTAGTAAAAATTTGATAAAGAGGGAAGAAACTTACCTGGAGGCGATGTTCTAAGTCTTGAACGGAAGAAAATGGCTTCTAAGATCACCGATTGAACTGTAGTGAGGGGAAGGGAGGAGAGGAGCGAGGAGGGAACTCAGGAGCCAGAGAGAAATCGCCACCGGAGAGAAAGAAGAAGAGGAAAAGTGAGAAAAACTCACTTTTTCACGATTTTAAGGGATTTTTGGGCATACCGGTCAACGGTTTTTCCCATACCGGTCGACCGGTACCCCTTAGGGTACTGCGATCGCTATGTCTCGGTCAGAATTTGATTCTGACCGGTCGACTGTACCGGTCGCCCCATTTCTCTACAGAGTCGCGACCGGTATGTTGCGGCCGGTCAGCTATAGAAAGGCCAAAAAATTTATGAAAAATTAAAAAAATATTTTGCAAATTAAATTTCTACTTTTCGACTGTTTTGCCTTATATTGTTCAAGACTAACACCACTATTATTGTTCTCATGTGTTATGTCTTCTTCTCAGATCCAAACAGAATAGTCTGAGATGGTAGGCGGAAACGGTCGTAGGGGCCGAAAGCGTCACCAGTCTAGGGTGCGCCACGATGAAGAAGAACATGTAGAACCAGGATATGTTTGAGAGCCAAGCCTAGTAGTTGAGGAAGAACAGGGTCCAACGGTACCAACAAATTTACCTGGACCTCCTCACACGAACTCTGAGACAATTGTAACCAATCTGGTATATCAAATGGAGGCTCAGCAGAAAGCATTCCTGAGCGAGATGTTAAAGATGTTCAGGCCACCGGGTCATGTTCCCACTGAAGTTACGCCTGAGTCTGAAAGGAATAATACAACACTGCCGATGCATGGTAGTCCAGGGTCAATGGGCCAAACATAGAATGTACAACCACCGCACCAGTTTTCATCGTCTTCTGCTTATCAGAGAGCCTATCCGTATCCACCACCATGGTACGGGATGAATACACAGGGGCAACACGATCTGAGTTGGGCGGTGGACAGATTCTTAAAGTTGAAGCCTTCTTCATTCACAGGTAAGACAGGGAAACCATTGTGGCCAGCACAGTGGGTTACAGAAATGGAAAAGAATTTCTGCCTGATGACTTGTACAGAGGATGAGAAGGTTCTGTTTGCCACTCATATGCTGAAGGAAGATGCGAATGCTTGGTGGAATTCTACACGGGCATATCTGGAGACAAAGCTTACACAGGTGGATTGGGAAGTGTTCAAGGTAGCCTTCTTTGATAAATATTTTTCGAAGAGCTTCAGAGATCAGATGGAGAAGGAATTCCTTAATCTGCAGCAGTCTCAGTCGACTGTGGATGCCTATCAACAGAGGTACGAGGAGTTATTTTTCTTCGCACCGGCAAGTATGCAAGAGGAAGAGACCAAGACACGTAGTTTCACCATGGGACTGCGTGGAAGCATCAGAGAGCATATATTGGGTCTGGACAAAAAAATTTATAATGAGGCTGTACAGGTTGCGAGAGTGATAGAATCCAGTCAGAGGGACAGCTTCTTTGCACAGAACAAGGGTAGTGAAGAGACCCGCTACTGAGATTTCAGGTGGCAGTAACAATAGACCTTTCTGCCCAGAGAGGGCTCAGTCCGTTACAGTGCCTGCAAGAAACAATACGGCACCACCTGTGCCACAGTTCGCTGGACACAACCCAAACATTAAATGTTTCAACTGTCAGCAACTGGGTCATGTTGCAAGGACCTACACTCTACCTAGGAAACAACCTCCACAGCAAGGAAAAGTATTTGTTGTCACCACCGAAGAGGCAGCCGCATCACCTGATGTGGTCACTGGTATGATTCTACCCCTTACTATTTGGCTGACTATTTCATTATGTGTGTGAGCATGTAGAACTAAGGGATAATAAAATTCCAGGAATTGTAAATATAGTTGGTATACCTGTCAGAGTACTCTTTGACTATGGGGCCACGCACTCCTTTGTTTCTATTTCCTTTGGGAAGTGGATGGAGTTACCGATCAAGCACCTGAACCCAAGCTTGATAGTTCGCTCTCCGTTAGGAGTCGATGTGGCTTTGACTGAATATTATGGGCCCTGTACAGTTTGTATTGAGGGCCGAGACTTAGAAGCAAGTCTGGTACTACTCGAGATGGCAGACTTTGATGTCATCTTG
Source organism: Protea cynaroides (assembly GCA_028583415.1). Taxonomy (NCBI): domain Eukaryota; kingdom Viridiplantae; phylum Streptophyta; class Magnoliopsida; order Proteales; family Proteaceae; genus Protea; species Protea cynaroides. Next base: position 24,410,976 of record CM053266.1, read on the forward strand.
GGAATGGATTGGCTAGGCCATCATTCAGCTATCCTATTATGTGGTGAAAGGAAGCTTGTGCTTACAGACAAAAAGGGAAAGGAGTATAGCTTCACTGGGACCAGGTTACCTAGGAAGTGGAAGCTGATCCTCTCCGCCCTAAAAGCTAAGAGATGCTTAGAGAAGGGGGGGTGGGGTATCTAGTATCTGTAGTCAACATTACTGCAGAGTCACAAAAGATGGAAGATATAGATGTGGTACGAGAGTTCCCAGATGTATTTCCAGAGGATCTCCCAGGTCTACCATCGGACAGGGCTACAGAGTTTGTGATAGACCTTATGCCAGGTTCGGCACCGGTGTCTAAAGCACCATACAGGATGGCCCCTACCGAGTTAAAGGAGTTGAAGACCCAATTACAAGAATTGTTAGATAAGGGTTTTATACGACTTAGCATATCACCTTGGGGAGCACCTGTATTATTTGTCAAGAAGAAGGACGGAAGTGTAAGGCTATGCATTTACTACCATGAGCTGAACAAGTTGACTATCAAGAATCGGTATCCTTTGCCTAGGATCGATGATCTGTTCCATCAGTTACAGGGTGCAAAGGTTTTCTCGAAGATTGATCTTCGATCAGGGTATCACCAATTGAAGATCAAGGCCGGAGATATTCCGAAGACTGCTTTCAGGACAAGGTATGGGCATTATGAGTTCCTAGTTATGTCGTTTGGGTTGACTAATGCACCAGCGTCGTTCATGGAACTGATGAACCGAGTGTTTCATGACATGTTGGACACTTCGGTCATCGTATTCATCGACGACATATTGGTCTACTCAAAGGACAGGGAGACTCATGCAACACACTTGAGAGCAGCCCTACAACGGCTGAGAAAGGAGAAGCTTTATGCTAAGTTCAAGAAGTGTGAGTTTTGGCTGAAGGAAGTGTCTTTCTTGGGCCATGTAGTATCTGAAGACGGTATCAAGTTGATCCAAGTAAGATAGCTGCTATAGTAGGATGGAAAACACCAAAATCTATTGCGGAGATTCGTAGATTCCTTGGGTTGGTTGGTTAATATAGAAGATTCGTGGAGGATTACTCCAGGATCACTGTTCCACTCATCAGACTAACCAAGAAGGGGGAGAAATTCATATGGACAGATGAGTACGAGAAGTGCTTTCAGACTTTGAAGTCATGACTAGTCTCTACACCTATCTTGACCATCCCAGAGCCAAGCGTACCATTTACCTTATATACGGATGCTTCAGGGTTGGGTATCGGGTATGTATTGATGCAAGGAGAATAGGTGATTGCTTACGCATCAAGACAGTTAAGAGAGCATGATAAGAACTATCCTACGCATGATTTGGAGCTAGTAGCGGTTATACACGCAATCAAGACTTGGAGACACTACTTGTACGGTGAAAAGTTTCAGATTAAGTCAGATCACAAGAGCTTAACTTATCTTTTCACTCAGAAGGATCTGAATATGAGATAGAGGAGATGGCTGGAATTGTTAAAAGATTATGACTGTGACATCCAGTACCATCCGGGTAAAGCAAATGTTTTGGCCGACGCCTTAAGCAGAAAGTGGGCATCGAAACCTGAGGCTGGACCAAGTACAAATGCTGCATTATGTGCCACAGCCTCAAGTTCAATTGAAGGCAATGAAGAGTATATAATAGAGACTATAGAAGATCCAGTAGAGCAAGGATTAATTCATAAGTTCACCATGATGTTCACAGCTTTGAAGATATCACCGGATCTAGTTGATGAAGTCAAGGTAGCAATCCTACAGGATCCACATCTCAAGACAGTGCAAGAAGACTTAAAGAAGGGTACAAGCAATCCTGACTTTACCTTTGATTCAGACAAGGTACTCAGGTATCGTGGACGGTTATGTATACCTGAGAGTGAAGATGGCAATATCCGAGATCAAGTTATGACGGAAGCTCATTACACTCCATACTCGGTACATCCAGGAAGTACCAAAATGTACCATGATTTAAGAAGACTGTATTGGTGGAGGGGTATGAAAGCAGATGTAGCTCGTTTCGTGTTCCAATGTCTGAATTGCCAGCAAGTCAAAGCTGAAAGGCAGAGACCCACAGGTTTGCTATAATCACTATCGGAGCCTACATGGAAGTGGGATTGCATTACTATGGATTTCGTCACTGGCCTACCTTTGACACCAAGGTCAGTAGATGCAGTTTGGGTTATAGTCGATCGATTCACCAAGACAGCTCGATTCATTGCGGTCAGACCTCAGTACACCATGGAGAAGCTGGCCAAGCTATATGTAGATAATATAGTCAGATTTCATGGCGTCCCAGAAAGCATAGTATTTGACAGAGACCCTCGTTTTACATCAAAGTTCTGGGGAGGATTACAGAAAGCTATGGGAACCAAATTGAAGTTTAGTACAGCTTTCCACCCTCAAACAGACGGGCAGTCGGAAATGACTATTCAAATTTTAGAAGACATGCTCCGAGCTTGTGCATTAGACTTCAAGGGAGCTTGGGATGAGAAGCTATCGCTTATTGAGTTTACTTATAACAACAGCTATCAGGCTACAATTCAGATGGCTCCATACGAAGCACTCTATGGGAAAAAATGTTGAACACCTCTGTTATGGAACGAGGTTGGAGAAAGAAGAATTGTAGGACCGGAGTTTGTTGAAGAAACTTGTCGAGTGATTGATCAGATCAAGGAAAGAGTGAAGACAGCTCGAGTTCGCTAGAAGCACTATGCGGATAACCGACATCGAGATCTGGAGTTTGAAGTAGGTGACAAAGTATTCTTGAAGATATCACCTGTGCGAGGGCTGAAACAGTTTGGTAAGAAGGGGAAGCTATGCCCCAGGTATGTGGGACCATACGAGATATTGACCAGACGTGGTAATGTGGCATATCAATTGGCCCTACAACCATCTATGTCAAGTGTCCATGATGTGTTCCATGTATCATTATTGAAGAAATATGTTAGGGATCCATCACACATCTTGACAGCAGACCCCCCAGACTTGACTGAAGACTTAACATTTGAAGTGGTGCCTGTGATGCTCTCAAGTCGAAAGGTACAACAACTTCGAACCAAGGATATCCATTATGTGAAAGTGCATTGGAAAAGCCAAGATGTCGAAGAGATTACTTGGGAAGAGGAGAGCACGATGAGGAGGGAGTACCCTAACCATTTCGACGATCAAGGTACGTTCAAATTTTGGGGCCAAAATTTCTTTTAAGGGTGGGGGAGTTGTGAAACCTACATGCAAATTTCGGGGACAAAATTTCTTTTAAGGGTGGGGGAGTTGTAAGACCTGCAGTCAATGAAACCGGTCTAAACCTTGATTTCATGTCGTAGCAGGTCTTCCGTTCATCACCGGGCCAGACGGGATGAGCGGATGACAAACAGGTACAAAATCAGATCAAAGACGGTCAAATAAGTGTCATTTTATGTTGACCGATCGATGGTACCGGTCTTGGTACCAGTTGACCGGTATACTCTGCACAGTTGACTACGGAGATCTGGAATTGGATCTCTACGGGTCCCACTTTCCTAAACCCTAATACATGGACCTTCCTAATCTTAATATGGTTACTAAACCCTAATCCTAGCCTATATAAACACCTATAAACCTCCTCAAATCCTTTCCATTATCTCTCACAAACCCTAGAGAGGAGAAAGAGGTTGGAGAAGGAGAAGGAGCTAGGAAGAAGAAGGAAGTGCCGCCATTGCTGTTCGACGACGCTCACCTTACGCCAGTCGACGGTAAGTGTTTTAGTCATTCTTCTTACTTTATGACTCTAGGATAGTTGTATGGGTGGATCAATACCATGCAAAGCAGGTAATGATCTAAAACCCTAATTTGCCGTCAAACCCTAGATTCGAGTTCTAGGATGATTATCATAAAAACTAGACTTGAAGGAGTAGGAGATAACTCTAACTCAAAGATTAGACCTAGAATGGAGAAACCCTGGAAATCCATGGAGATTGATCGACGGTAGTCAAAAAACCTAAAGTATGGTCTTTCGGAGACATACCGATCGACCATACCGGTTGCTAATTTTCTCACAGAGCTGCAACCGATATGTTGCCACCGGTCAGCTCTGAAAGACTGGTTTTGAACTCTGTTGGTTTTTCGACCAACGTAAAACCCTAAAAAGACTATTCTAATGAAACCCCAATATTATGTAGGACTTTGTGATAGAACGTTTGGATCTTGCGACGTGGAGCAAGCTATCAAACGAGCGTCAGGTAAGGGAATCTGACCTAAACCTTAATAATTAATGGACAGTAAATCGTTGTTAATAACCCTGAATATATATGATGTGATGTTTGTGCCTATTCACATGCCATCCTTTACTTTCAGTTATTATTATTGTTCATGCATAATAGGATGTGATTGTTAGGCATGTGATTGTTTTCGTTGGTGTGTGGAGTGAGGCATGGGGCCTGGGATCATTCCTCACACTGGCACTTTTGTAGTATTCTATTTTAACATGCTTGGTACGGGTGGGGTATCAGGGAAAGGTCGTGGTACGGTGGTCTCTGATGTTGATGTTGGCCTGGCCATGGTGATGTGGCACTGTGGTCTCTGATGCCAACGCTGGCTTGTCCACGATGCTTTAGCTCTATCTCTATGCCGTAGAGAGTTATGTTGGGATAGGGTTTACCTGCGTATTGTTCTATCCTAGTGTGCTTGTTGCGGATAGGGTATCAGGGGGAGGTGAGGTATTGTGGTCTCCAGCCCGGCCTGCACGCTCTAGCTCTATCTCAATGCCGTAGACGGCTGTACTGGGATAGAGCCTACATTGATGACATATAGGATTGGTTACTTGCGAGCCCAGTTTGCAAGCCCTGGCTAGTAGGGGCTTAGGTACTGGTATTTGTGGAGTATCAGGGGAGGTGCGGGTATACCTTAGCTCTATCTCTATTCCATGATGGGTGCATGTGGGTCGGTGGTGGTGTGATCTATTGTGCGGTGCCACACACTCGTGTATAGAGGTGCGGGGGCCACCAAACCTTTCTATAGCACATTGCAAACTTAAATCAGACCACAACATAAAATGATTGTTACTCATGCATAATATTTTGAAACTGTCTGATTGTCTTACTGAGCTAAGTTGTGAGCTCACCCTTTTATATACATTATTTTTAGATGTTGATGCAGGTTACACGGTGGACGACTATATGAACGCTCCGGCGTATGGTGGTGTTGCTGCTTTGGATGTACAGGCAGGAGAGGATGAGCATGACGCTTCATGCGAGTGCCCTTTCTACGTGTTCCTTTGATTGACTATTATTTATTTTCAGTTATTTTCAGTTGATATTAAAGGATGTAAGGATATTTAGTTATGCTTGGGATTTGAATAATTGGATACTTTATTTATATCAATAGATACTCAGTTCATTTTATTTAAAGACTTCTGCTGTATCTATTTATATTCTAATTGTGGTTATGTGCAATGGTTTGTATGAGTGGATACGGTCTATTTGAGATCCTGGTGTGAACCGTTGGTTCAGTGACGATTCACTCACACCATTCTGGTTGGTTCAGAATTGGGGTATGTCACCATCAACCCCAGGGTCTCAAGTCATCTGACCCTGGGACTGAAAAGTCATGAGTTGGACTCTGTTGAGGTGGGGTCGACCCTACTTGTTTATGCATGCGACCATACCTTCATATTTACTATTTTTGGGTCAAATTCATACCTGGTTTTGTGATTTCCTTTACGTACTTGGTCCACTTGGCTCGACCATGAAGACCTGGTACAAGGTGGTAGGTCCGGTTAGTTCGGTATGAGTCTTACACTTAAACCTTTCAAGGCTTTATTGTATGAACATCCAATAAAGATGACTCACTATATGAGGTGAGCAAAGAAAGGCGACTGTGTATGCCTGCGAGTACATTTTTCTTTATCATTCTCCTTTTTTCTTTCTCATTTTCCTTTTTGTTATTTTTTTGGTGAATAAGGTTTATTAAACAAAGAGAAAAGACACCCAATGACATAATATATAAGAAACCAAATACAGTAAATGTCACACCCCAATTCTGGTCTAACCAGAATGGTGTGATGAACCACCAATAAACCAACGGTTCACCCAGGATCTCGTATAGGTCGTACCCACCATATCAAACCAAACAAATATTTCACATTAATAATCAAAGGTAATACAAAAATAAGCGAAACTCTTACAGATAATGAACTAAGAGTCTAACAGTGATAAATAAATATTTAATCCAATTATCTCCAAACCACAAGATATAAAAATAAATAATCAATTACCTATCTGATGTTCAAATTATAACTAAACTTAAGAAAAAACACATTGGTTGCACTCGCATGATGAATCATGCACATCTTCTTCATCTTCTACGTCTATCGCAGTAACGTGTCCATACGTCGGCACATTCATATATTCTTTAACAGTAGGCCCTGCATCATCAACTAAAAATATTCGACGTCGAAAGGGTGAGCACACATCACGGCTCAGTGAGCAAACAAAACAATGCAACAAACATATGCATGAATTCAATTCATATCTTTGGTCTGGTTTATAAGTTTGCAATATGCTATAGAAAGGCTTGGTGGCCACCGCACCTCTATACATGAGTGTCTAAATCCGCTCAATGGATCAAACACCATTGCCGTCCCACATGCACCTACCATGGAATAGAGATAGAGCTAAAGTATCCGGATGAAACACCGTCAACACTTCTCCTGATGCCCTACCCATACCAATACGTAAGCCCCTATTGGCGAGGGCTTGCAAACTGGGCTCGCAGCTAACCAATCCTAATGCCAAACAGTGTATCCAAGGCCTCACCCCAGCATCCCTCAATACATCCATAGAGATAGAGCTAAGGCCCCCTGACAGAGTCAGAGACCACATGGTCCGAGACCACCTCCCCTGATGTCCTATGACGTAATAGTTCTGCTAAGGAAATGGCAATATGACGATGTTAGTGGGCAAGACTTGAGTAGAGATAGAGCTAGAGTCTGGTGACGAGGTCGAAGACCACCATGCCACGTCCTTCCCCTGATGCTTCACTCGCATCCAACACACCAATCACACATATACATTCATATGACTATTCCTAGCATCATCATCTTCATCATGTTATAAATAAACAAAATTAAATATGCATGAACAGTAATAGCAGGAATATTAGATGACATGTGAGATGCACATTACAAGCATACACGCATAGAATCAATCATGGTATTGGACTCAATAAAAATAAACAGTTTATTATTAACCAATTAGTTTAGGTTTTGTTCCCACACCTGTTAGCAATACTCGATGTCCTTCCATGCCTTGAAATTCTCTATGAATTGATTTAACAACCTAAAAGTTTTATCAATTTATGTAAGGGTTCTTATGTGACATGTTACAGTAGTCGAAAATCAAAACAGAGCACTAATAGGTGTCTGATTAGTCCTACGGTTTCATGCTGTATCGACCTGACTGTCTATGATCGATACGCTACGATCGCATGTGGTGCGACCATAGCTGTGACCATATGATTTTGAAATCTTCTCGAATGCCTATGGTCGATCCTCTAGTCATGCTGGTCATGTTATGGTTGACTGTAACTGCGACCTTGAGATTTGGTCATAGACTACATGCAATTCGAGTTCTTCCTGAGTGACTTCTTCTGATCTTCAATGGGGTTTATTCTAAGGTCATCCTATGGCCATCATTAGTAATTTCTTATCAACCCTAATCATCAAATTCACTCCTTATGGTTCTCCTTGGGATTTTCTCGAGGAAATCACATAGATCATAATAGGTGGATATTGCCTATCTTCCATAGAAGTCTTATTCCTTAGAGTTTACATATCTAGAGATTCGTTTCATACCTTTGCCTGTGATAAAGAGCCAATCTCTTCTCAGCAAATTCTTCTCCTTAGCTTTTTCATCTTCTCCCTCTCTTCCTTCTCTTAGTTCTCTTTCTCTAGGGATTACTAATGTTCTAAAACAGTGAAAAAGGGTTGAGGGACGTCCTTTACATAGAAGAAAACTGTCCATATAGAGTCCTCTGTCAATTAGGAAAGCAATCCCTTAGTTTAGGAAAGTTTTCAAAACTCAGAGTTTGATCTGGGTTTTCACGGTCGATCATACGGTCGCATAAACCGTCGATCGTAGGGTCGAAATCATCGACTGTGGGGTTATGGATTTGATATTTTTGGTTCCCTTCCTTATGGTCGACCATACCTACCCAGGCATGCGACCTTAAGTATTTTTTAGTGTTTTTAACTCGATTCTCATACCTGGTTTGTAATCTATCTTCACATGCTCGGTCCACTTGGTCCAGGAATGATGGAAAGACCTAGCACGACACTGTTAAACCAAGTTAGTGGAGTGCGGGTCTTACAGCAAAGGTTACTTAAAGTAACCTAATCAGAAATCCTCAGGATGAAACAATGAAACAATATTTTGCATTATCAGATTCGGAGTCAAGGAGATGATGATTAATAACTGATCCCATCACAGCCTCAATTAAATTCCAGATCTGTTGGAGGTTCTCGATGTGTTAGACCATCTTCTTAGGTTCCTTTCCCATCAAATGTGATAAATTGTTGAACTGAAAATAATTTTAATAATAACATATAGAGTTACCCTTAAAGTTAGACAGGATCCTGCCTCGTTCATCTTCCAAGGAGAGATGAGAATGATGGGTAGGTGAACATTAATGCAGGACCCCTAACCTAATCCAGTGACAAAAAGGATTCTCACACCCCAATTTTGAACCAACCAGAATGGTGTGATGAACCATCAATAAACCAACGGTTCAATCAGGATCTCGCATAGGCTATGCCCAACCATGTTAAACCAAAATAAATTCCACATTAATCAGAGATAATAAAGTAAATAGCAAAAGTTTTACAGATAATGAACTAAGGTCTAGTCATGATAAATAAATAATATTCCATTTATCTCCAAGTAATCAAAACATAATTTAATACATATTACAAATATCTAAATACGAAAATTAAACACTAAGCGTATCCACAATTGAAATGCTCGCTTAACGAATCACAATAGTCCTCCACAGCTTGCTCATCATAGCCGCCACCTGTTCATATGTTGGTGTGTTGATATAATCTTCAACCGTAATACCTGTAACATTAGAAACTAAAAATAATTGTGTGCTCGAGGGTCAGCTCTCCAACTTGAGCTCAGTTAGTAAACAAAACAATGCAACAAACATATGCATGCATTCAATTCATATCTTTGGTCTGGTTTATAAGTTTGCAATGTGCAATAGAAACGATTAGTGGCCGCCGCACCTCTATACACGAGTGTGTTAAGCTGTCCAATCGATCAAACACCATTGTCATCCCACATGCACCCATCATGGAATAGGGATAGAGCTAAAGTGCTAGGATCGCACCGCATGACACTTCCCCTGATGCCCTACCCATACCAACACGTAAGCCCCTATTGGCGAGGGCTTGCAAACTAGGCTCGCAACTAACCAATCCTAATGTCAAACAGTGTATCCAAGGCCTCACCCCAGCATCTCTCAATACGTCCATAGAGATAGAGCTAAAGCCCCTCGACAGAGTCATAGACTACACGGTTAGAGACCACCTCCCCTGATGCCCTACGATGTAATAGCTCTGCTATGGTAATAGCGATACGACGATGTTAGTGGACAAGACTTGAGTAGAGATAGAGCTAGAGTTTGGTGACCAGGATGAACCACAGTGTCACATCTTCCCCCTGATGCCCCACTCGCATCAAGTACATTAACCACACACAAATATTCACATGCCTATTCCTAGCATCATCATCATCATCATATTATAATTAAACGGAATTTAAATATGCATGAACAGTAATACCAGGAATATTGGATGACATGTGAAATGCACATTACAAGTATACAAGCATAGAATCATTCATAGTATTGTACTCAACAAACAAAAATAGTTTATTATTAGCCAATTTATTTAGGTCTTGTTCCCTCACCTTTGGTTGATAATAGATCCTCGTTCAAGCTTTGTAATTCATTTTTAAACCACTTGGAAACCTAATAAGTTGATAGATTTTTAATTAAAATTAATTCCCATATATTTAGACTAACAAAAACTGAGGGGTCACAGGTGGGGAAGCACCTAGGGTCTCAGTTTCTGCGACCACAGGGTGGGGGTCGTAGGGTAGGGTCAGGCATACTCCGACCACACGTGCGACCACACCCTCCCTGGAAACTTCCCAAGGGCATGTGGTCGGACATCTGTGTCTTGTGTGGTCGGACATCATGCAACCCCATGTGCGATCACACGTGTTGTGGTCAACCTTTCACTCTTAATTCCATTCTTTCATGTTTGAATCCTTTGGCTTATCATCATGGTCCTTCCTATGATTGTTTTATGGTTCAAAACTACTATTTTATACACCATCCATTATCCACATAATTTTCTCCATGGATTCTGTTGGAATTTGTCCATGGATGGATGAATTGAGTTTCTCCTAATTCTATCTTCTTTATGAACTATCTTAGGCTCTCAATTTAACATGGGAAATATGTTCATACCTTATGCTTGCTGAAGATTCGGAGTTTTCTCTGAATTTTCCTCCTCCTTAGTCTTCTTTTTTAATTCTCCTTCTCTTCCTTCTCTTCTCTTTCTCTCTCTTTCAATTAGAGTTCTAAAGGAGTGAAAGAGGCTAAGGGACATCCTATTTACATAGGAAAACCCTCCATAATATGCCCTAATGAGTTTAGGAAAGAACCCCCTTCGGATTAGGAAGGTTTCCTAAATTCGGTTTTTGACTGGTTCCGTAGGGTCAGAGGTGGGGTCACAGAATCCGTGACCCTACCTTTTGAAATGTCCGACCACACGACCTAAATTTGTGTGGTTGGACTCTTTTGAGGTGGGGTCGGTCACACCTGTTTAGACATGTGATTACACGCTCATAATTGACTGTTTTTGGGTTGATTTCATACCTGATCTTGTGGTTTCTTCACGCACTTGGTCCACTTGGCTCGACCATGATAGGCAGACCTGATAGAAGGTGGTAAGACCGGTTAGTTTGATACGGGTCTTACAAGGATAGTTGAAAAAAGAGGAGATCAATGTCTTCCCTCCTTTTTGGTAAATGGTTAGAGAAATTTCATTAAATGAAAAATATGAATGAAAAAAAAAAAAAACAAGTACAAAGTTTGGAACCAGCCCCACCTTCGGCAATGCCATCAGCAACGAAGAACCAAAATCGTTAAGAAAAATGAAACCTTGCACGAACCTGAGTGTCCCTAGCTATCTCGTTAAATACAAAAGGTGGAAATGAATCGCAATGGTTAATGATCTATGATCGAACTACATAGTTGGTATTGGTGAAATAAGTCTCATTTAGAGGATCGCATTGACTCAATCGAGATTTGCTATTATCGGTTACAGCGTGAATTGATGGAGGCCGCTACTTTGATGAATGGTGGTGTCATTTCGATGTTTGATTTCACTTTAAATCATCGGTTGGGGTTTACATTCCTTGCAAATTATAGGAAGCCTTTGTTAGGGATTTTTTTGGGTTTTGCCACCTGTGGAATGGGTTAAGATCCACTTTAGTGCGTTGGAGAATTCGGGGCCAGCTTCAACGGGTCGGGTGTGTCATGGGGTTGATGGAGATACAATTTAGTGTTTTGGAGAGTATCTTTGGGTGCACTCAAATTTCAAGACCGAACTAAGTGCTTTCTTGCATGGTGTTCGATTAGCAAAGCAAAATGAGTTTCGAACAATTTGAATTGATTTGGATTGTCTGTCGGTGGTTCAAGCTCTTCACAATGGCATGGTTCCTTGGCTATTTCTCCAGGAATGGTGGGTGTTATTTGTAGTCTTTGCTCCATTTTCATGGAAACTACAGTATTGTGGTGGTGAACTCACTAGCTAAATACATGGCCCATCAAGGTTTGTCTCTTATTTGGACTGATCATCCTTCTTTTGTGTTTGGAGATATTGCATGGGATGTTCAAATGTGTTTTCATTTTTGGTTTCTTCACTCTTTGTAAGTATTTACACTTTCTCACATGATGGCAATACTAAAGGTGGCTGGAAATGTTTATTATATCTCTCTTGGGATAATTGGACATGTATTTTGTAGACATTTTTTTTACTTTTTGATAAAGTTTCTTTGCTGATCTTTAGATTGCTAAGTGGCTTGCATGTGATACTCTTTAGCAGACTGGAGAAAAAATGGGTTTCAAATAATGATTAAAAAATGAAAATATTTAGCCAAACTAATTAAAAACAGCCCACTTAAATATATGAGGATAGACATCTAATTAATGCTCCAATTTGGTACACCTATAGTGTTGGGTCAGTGTCTTGTATTCTGTGGGGTCCTTACGATTGCTGGGATTGTACTTGTATTTGGGTTCGGGTCTACTACATGTATGGGGATAAATTGATAATTGTGGGGACTAGGGTTTTTAGGTTTGCCTATATATTGTCTCTGTGTGGGAAATACCTAGGCAAGACTGACAAATGAGGTAAGCCTATCTGGTGGAGAGTTGTAGAGGTTTCTTGGCAATAAAGATTTATCTTTTCTCTGGTGGCCATAGGCATCCCATGATGGGATGTTGACCATGTTAAATCTTCTTGTTTGCATCTCCCAATCCTAACATATAGGATCCAAACATATAGGTCCCAATGTTCCTCATTTATCTATAAAGTTTTGACCCACTTAGCCAAAATTACACAAAAACATGGACCACGCATGGATGCTTCATAGTGTAGGTTTTTATTGATACCGCTAAGAGTATAACCGATGGAGGAAAAGAACCCATACAAAAATTACACAGAAACATGGACCATGCATGGATGCTTCATAGTGTAGGTTTTTATTGATACCGCTAAGACTATAACCAATGGAGGAAAAGAACCCATGCATGGCATCTTCAATCATTGTAGGACCATCAGTCCACTTTTCTGGTAATAACATAAAATAGAAATAAGTAGAGAAGTTCAAGTCATCATATTCGATTTGAAAGAGGTGTTACGAAAAACACAGTGTGTTCTGTTACAGAAGAAACCCATTGAAGAATTATGGGATACTTAAATGTTAATTAATGATATTGCAGAAAATTCTATTCATTTCCAATTAATATGTACTTTTCCCAGGTAATGTAAAGACCTGATTCGATCCCACTAAACCTAAGCAGTCCAAAAGAAGTCATGCATGGTTTCATGAAGAATTGTGGGACACTCAAACCTCTCTTATGGTGGCAACATAAACCTTTCCAAAATAGAAAAATCAAATGGTTGGTTTATAAGAGAAAGCATCCAATAATAGTGGGACCTTGATCTTCTTTGTTGACTCATCATGATAGATTTGAGAGAAATATTCTATTCCTTTCCAAGCAAAAACATTATATGATAGTGTGGAAACGAAATTTATACCCACTAACATCTTTAAATGGACTTGAGAATTTTCTTTCTAATCATAATATTATATAATAGTACATGTAGATGAGGTTCATGCTCTATAAAAGCCCACCACCGAACATTCATAATATTTTAGTAATTCCAGCCATCTCCGCTGTCTCATATTCAGGTCTTTCTGAGTAAACAGATAGGTTAAGCTCTTTTGGTCTGACTTAATCTGAAACTTTTCACCGTACAAGTAGTGTCTCCAAGTCTTGATTGCGTGTATAACCGCTGCTAGCTCCAAATCATGCGTAGGATAGTTCTTCTCATGCTCTTTTAACTGTCTTGATGGGTAAGCAATCACCTATTCTCCTTGCATCAATACACACCCGATACCCAACCCTGAAGCATCCGTATATAAGGTAAACGGTACGCTTGGTTCTGGGATGATCAAGATAGGTGCAGAGACTAGTCTTGACTTCAAAGTCTGAAAGCACTTCTTGCACTCATCTGTCCATATGAATTTTTCTCCCTTCTTGGTTAGTCTGGTGAGTGGAACAACGATTCTTGAGTAATCCTCCACGAATCTTCTATAATAACCAGCCAACCCAAGGAAACTACGAATCTCCGCAACAGATTTTGGTGCTTCCCATCCTACTATAGAGCTATCTTGCTTGGATCAACCTTGATACTGTCTTTAGATACTACATGGCCCAAGAAAGCCACTTCCTTCAACCAAAATTCACACTTCTTGAATTTGGCATAGAGTTTTTCCTTTCTCAGCCGTTGTAGGGCTGCTCTCAAGTGTGTTGCATGAGTCTCTCTGTCATTTGAGTAGACCAATATGTTGTCGATGAATACGATGATCGACGTGTCCAACATATCATGAAACACTCGGTTCATCAGTTCCATGAACGACGCTGGTGCATTAGTCAACCTGTCACACCCAATTCTGATCCAACCAGAATGGTGTGAGTGAACCGTCATTGAACCAACGGTTCACACCAGGATCTCGAATAGGCCGTGTCCATCCATACAAACCAATTACACATAACCACAATCAGAATATAAATATACAGCGGAAGACTTTAAATAGAATGAACTGAGTATCTAATGATAATTTAAATAAATATCCCATTATTCAAATTCAAACACATAGGCTAATAATCTTTTACATCCCTTTAGTCCAATAAAAAATAACTGAAATAAATAAATAAAACAAATCAAAGGTACACGCAGAAAGGGCACTCGCATGAAGCGTCATGCTCGTCCTCTCCTGCTTGCACATCTAGAGCAGCCACACCTCCATACGCCGGAGCGTTCACATAGTCATCCACAGTGTAACCTGCATCAACATCTAAAGACAATGTATGTACAAAGGGTGAGCACACAACACAGCTCAGTAAGGCAATCAGACAGTTTCACGAGATTATGCATGAGTAACAATCAATTTTATGCTGTGGTCTGGTTTTAAGTTTGCAATGTGCTATAGAAAGGTTTGGTGACCCCCGCACCTCTATACATGAGTGTGTGGCATCGCACAGTAATCACACTACCACCAACCCACATGCACCCATCATGGAATAGAGATAGAGCTAAGGTATACCCGCACCTCCCCTGATACTCTACCCATACCCGGTACCTAAGCCCCTACCGGCCGGGGCTCGCAAACCGGGCTCGCAACTAACCAATCCTATATGTCAACAATGTATGCTCTATCCCAAGACAGCCGTCTACGGCATAGAGATAGAGTTAGAGCGTGCAGGCCGGGTCGGAGACCACCACACCTCACCTCCCCCGATACCCTATCCGCAACTAACCCACTAGGATAGAAACAATACGCGGGGTAGACCCTATCCCAACATAACTCCCTACGGCATAGAGATAGAGCTAAAGCATCGTGGACAAGCCAGCGTCGACTCGGAATCCTCAGTACCACACAACAATGGCCGGGACAACATCAATATCGGAGACCACCGTACCACGATCTTCTCCTGATACCCCACCCGTACCAAGCATGTTAAGACAGAATACTACAAAAAGTGCCAGTGTGAAGAGCGATCTCAGGCCCATGCCCCACTCCACATACCAACGAAAACAATCACATGCCTAACAATCACATCCTATGAATGCATGAACAATAATAATAGCTGAAAGTAAAGGATGGCATGTGAATATGCACAAACATCACATCATAGATATTCAATGATTAACAACGATTTACTGTCCATTAATTATTAGGTTTAGGTCAGATTCCCTTACCTGACGCTCGTTCGATTACTTGCTCCACGTCGCAAGATCCAAACGACAAGTCACAACGTCCTACATAATATTAGGGTTTCATTAGAATATATTATTTAGGGTTTCATGTTGGTCGGAAACCAACAGAGATCACAAAATACCCTCACAGAGCTGACCGGTGGCATGTACCGGTCGCAGCTCTGTGGGAAAGACTGGCGACCGGTATGGTCAGCCGGTCCCCCACAAACAACCTCCCGAGAGGTAGCGGTCGCAACATACCGGTCGCACTATATGCAACCGGTATAGTCGACCGGTATGTCTCCGGAAGACCATACATGGGTTCTTCGACTGCCGTCGATCATCCTCCACGGATTTTCAGGGTTTCTCCTATCCACTCTAAGTCTAGGCTTTGAGTTAAAGTTATCCCCAACTCATTCAAGTCTCGTTTCGATGAATATCATCTCGAAACTCAAATCTAGGGTATGACGGAAACTTAGGGTTTATTGGCCAATTTAGGGTTTTAGATCAATACCTACTTTGCATGGTATTGATCCACCCACACAACTAACATAGGGGAAGAAGAGGGATTCAAACACTTACCGTTGACAGGCGTAGCGTGAGCTTCGTCAAACGGTAACGGCGGCACCTCCTTCTTCTATCTAGCTCCTTCTCCTTTCCAAGCTCTTTCTCTTCTCTAGGGTTTGTGAGAGACAATGGAAAGGATTTGAGGGGTTTAAGGGTGTATTTATAGGCTAGAAATAGGGTTTAGTAACCCTACTAGGATTAGGAAACTTCTAGGATTCGAAATCAAGAAAGTGGGACCCGCAGAGACCAATTTCCAAATTCCCGCACATAGCTGTGCAGGTCATACCGGTCGACCGGTACCATCATCCGGTACCATCGACCGGTATACCTAAAATCAGGTATAATTGGTCGACTTCGGTCCGATTTCATACCTGTTTGTTATCCGCTTGCCCCGTCTGGCTCGGTGATGATCGGAAGACTGTCACGATACAAAACCAAGGTTAGACCGGGTTTTCGAGTGCGGGTCTTACAACTCCACCACCCTTAAAAGAAATTTTGTCCCGAAATTTGCATGTAGGTACTACAACTCCCCCACCCTTAAAAGAAATTTCGGCCTCGAAATTTGAACGTACCTTGATCGTCAAAAAGGTTAGGGTACTCCTTTCTCATCGCGCTCTCTTCTTCCCAAGTAATTTCCTCCACATTTTGGCTTCTCCAATGCACCTTCACATAGTGGATATCCTTGGTTCGAAGTTGCTGAACTTTTCGGCTTGAGAGCATTACAGGCACCACTTCGAAAGTTAAGTCTTCGTCAAGTCCGGAGGATCAGCGCTCAAGATATGCGATGGATCTCTGACATACTTCTTCAGTAATGATACATGGAACACATTATGAACGCTAGACATAGATGGTGGTAGAGCCAATTGATATGCTACATTACCACGTCGATTCAATATCTCATATGGTCCCACATACCTAGGGCATAGCTTCCCCTTCTTACCAAACCGTTTCGGACCTCGCACCGGTGACACCTTCAAGAACACTTTGTCACCCACTGCAAACTCCAGATCTCGACGTCGATTATCTACATAGTGCTTCTGTCGAACTTGAGTTGTCTTTACTCTCTCTTTGATCTGATCAATTACTCGGCAAGTTTCTTCAACAAACTCCGGTCCTACAATTCTTCTTTCCCCCACTTCATTCCATAACAGAGGTGTACGACATTTTCTCCCATAGAGAGCTTCATATGGGGCCATCCGAATTGTAGCCCGATAACCGTTGTTGTAAGCAAACTCGATAAGTGATAGCTTCTCATCCCAAACTCCTTTGAAATCTAATGCACAAGCTCGAAGCATATCTTCCGAATTTGAATGGTTCGTTCATTTGTCCGTCCGTCTCGAGGATGGAAAGAGCATCTTGAACTTCAACTTTGTTCCCATAGCTTTTTGTAATCCTTCCCAGAACTTCGATGTAAAACGGGGATCTCTGTCAGATACTATACTCTCTAGAACGCCATGAAGTCTGACTATATTATCAACATATAACTTGGCCAACTTCTCCATGGTATACTGAGGTCTGACCGCAATAAATCGAGCTGTCTTGGTGAGCCGATCTACTAGAACCCAAACTGCATCCACTCGACCTTGGTGTCAAAGGTAAGCCGGTGATGAAATCCATAGTGATACAATCCTACTTCCATGCAGGTTCCGTAACGGCTGTAGTAAACCCGCGGGTCTTTGCCTTTTCGCTTTAACTTGTTGACAATTCGGACATTGGAACACAAAACGAGCTATATCCGCTTTCATACCCCTCCACCAATATAGTCTTCTTAGATCATGGTACATCTTGGTACTCCCCGGATGTACCGAATGTGGAGTGTAATGAGCTTCGGTCATAACTCGGCCTCTCGATATCGCAGTCTTCGCTCTCAGGTATACATAACCGTCCGCGATACTTGAGTACTTTGTCTTTTTCCAAGGTAAAGTCAGGATTACACGTACCCTTCTCTAAGTCTTCCTGCACTGTCTTGATATATGGATCCTGTAGGATTGCTACCTTGACTTCATCAATTAGACTCGGCGAGATCTTGGTCGCGGCGAACATCATAGTGAACTTATGAATCAAGCCTTGCTCCACTGGATCTTCTCGCAGTTTCGATAATATGTTCTTTATCAATTTCCATCGAACTCGAGGCTGCAGCACACAATGCAGCATTTGTACTCGGTCCCGCCTCGGGTTTCGATGCCCACTTTTCGCTTAAGGCGTCGGCCACCACATTTGCTTTTCCCGGATGGTACTTGGATGTCGCAATCATAATCTTTTAATAATTCCAGCCATTCCCTCTGTCTCATATTCGGATCCTTCCGAGTGAAGAGATAAGTTAAGCTCTTGTGATCGACTTGATTTGAAACTTCTCACCGTACAAATAGTGTCTCCAAGTCTTGATTGCATGAATAACCGCTGCTAGCTCCAAGTCATGCGTAGGATAGTTCTTCTCATGCTCTTTTAACTGTCTTGATGCGTAGCGATCACCGTTCTCCTTGCATCGAACACACCCAATACCCAACCCTGAAGCATCCGTATATAGAGTAAACGGTACGCTTGGTTCGGGGATGGTCAGGATAGGTGCAGAGACTAGTCTTGACTTCAAAGTCTGGAAGTACTTCTCACACTCATCTGTCCATATAAATTTCTCTCCCTTCTTGGTCAATCTGGTGAGTGGAACCGCGATCCTAGAGTAATCTTCCACGAATCTTCTATAATAGCCAGCCAACCCAAGGAAACTACGAATCTCTGCAACAGATTTTGGTGCTTCCCATCCTACTATAGCAGCTATCTTGCTTGGATCAACCTTGATACCGTCTCCAGATACAACATGGCCCAAGAAAGCCACTTCCTTCAGCCAAAACTTGCACTTTTTGAATTTTGCATAAAGCCTCACATCCCTCAGCCGTTGTAGAGCTGCCCTCAAATGCGCTGTATGAGTCTCCATGTCCTTAGAGTAAATCAATATGTCATCGATGAATACGATGACCGAAGTGTCCAACATGTCATGGAACACTCGGTTCATCAGTTCCATAAACGACGCTGGAGCGTTGGTTAACCTGAAAGACATTACCAGAAACTCATAATGCCCATACCTCGTTCTGAAAGCGGTCTTCGGAATATCTCCGGCCTTGATCTTCAATTGGTGATACCCCGATCGGAGATCGATCTTCGAGAAAACCTTTGCATCCCTGCAGCCGATCGAATAGATCATCGATCCTAGGCAAAGGATACCGATTCTTGATCGTCAACTAGTTCAGCTCACGATAGTCAATACATAGCCGTACACTTCCATCTTTCTTCTTGACGAACAACACAGGTGCTCCCCAAGGCGAAATACTAGGTCGTATGAAGCCCTTATCCAGCAATTCTTGTAATTGGGTCTTCAACTCCTTTAACTCGGTCGGGGCCATCCTGTATGGCGCTTTAGACACCGGAGCCGAACCTGGTATAAGATCTATCACAAATTTCGGTAGCCCGTGCGGTGGTAAGCCCGGAAGATCTTCCGGAAATACATCTGGAAACTCCCGAACCACCTCTATATCTTCCATCTTGAGTGACTCTGATGTGAGGTCGACTACAGATACGAGATAACCCACTCCCCCTTTCTCCAAGCATCTCTTAGTCCTTAGGGCGGAGAGGATCAACTTCCACTTCCTAGATAGCTTAATCCCAGTGAAACTATATTCCTTTCCCTCTTTGTCAGTAAGCATAAGCTTCCTTTCACCACATAAAAGGACGGCCGAATGATGGCCTAGCCAATCCATCCCTAAAATGACATCAAAATCTGCCATCTCAAGTATTACTAGGCTTGCTTCTAAGTCTCGGCCCTCGATACTTACAGTACATGGTCCATAATACTTGGTCAAAGCCACTTCGACTCCTAGTGGAGAGCGAACTATCAAGTTTGGGTTCAATTGCTTGATTGGTAACTCCATTTGCTTCCCAAAAGAAACAGAAACAAAGGAGTACGTGGCCCCAGAGTCAAATAATACTCTGGCGGGTAAACCAACTACATTTACAATTCCTGGAATATATTGCCCCTTAGTTCTATATGCTCATGCAACCGAAAGAATAAACCAAATAGTAAGGGATAAAGTCGTACCAGTTACCACATCAGGTGATGCGGTTGCCTCTTCGAGTGGGATTGCATAAACTCCGGCTTCTTTGGGAGCTTGCTTCTTAGGTAGCGTGCAGTTCCTTGCAACATGTCCCGATTCTTGACGGTTATAACACTTAATATTTGGGTTGGGTCGGCTAATTGTGACACAGGTGGTGCCAAGTTGTTTCTCGCAGTGTCTGTAGCGATCGCCCCCTGTATGGGCAAAATGGTCTAGTATTACCGCCACCCGAGCTCTCTCCAGCAGATCTCTTCACTCCCTGTTCGAGCGAAGAAGCTGTCCCTCCGATTGGACTCTATCACCCCTCGTAACACCTGCACCGCCTCGTTGTAGGTCTTCTTGTCCAGACCCAAAAGGTGCTCTCGATGCTTCCATGTAGTCCCATGGTGAACCCACGTATCTTTGTCTCCTCTTCCCGCATACCGACTGGTGCGAAGAAGAACAACTCTTCGTACCTCTGGCGATATGCATCTACAAATGACCGAGCCCTGCCGCAGTTTAGAAACTCTCTCTCCATTTGATCTCTGAAGCTCTTTGGGAAATATTTGTCGAAGAAAGCCGCTTTAAACACTTCCCAGTCAACTAATGTGTATTGGTTCTCCAAATATGCCCGTGTGGAATTCCACCAAGCATTTGCGTCCTCTCTCAGCATATGAGTGGCAAACAGGACCTTCTCCTCCTCAGTGCAAGTCATCAATCGAAAATTCTTTTCCATTTCAGAAACCCACTGTGCTGGCCACAATGGTTTCCCTGTCCTGCCTGTGAACGATGAAGGTTTCAACTTCAAGAATCTATCCACTGACCTGCTAAGATCGTGCTGTCCCTATGTGTCTGTTCCGTACCATGGTGGTGGATACGGATACGCCCCCGGATACGCAGAAGGCGACGGAACCCGATGCGGTGGTGGTACATTCTGTGCTTGGCCCCTCGGCCTTGGGCTACTCTGCATCATCGGTTGTGTAGTACTAGCGTCAGCTCCACAGCCTACACCTGCAGCACCCCCATCTACATCTACCGCTGGACCATCTCAGTCTCCCTCCGACACCATGATGGGTATGATGATGGAGATCAGGGACACACAACGCGAGATGAGCCGTGACTTGGCGCAGTTGGCTCACAGTCTCAGGGTCACACATGATCAGGTACACTGGCTCAGGGTCGCTTACCACGCAGCGGAACTATGATATAGCTGACCCCATTCCTCCCATTTACTTTTCTTTTCGTATGACGGTTTATATAACAGGGTAACTTTCCGGTTTGTGGACTGTACCCTGTAGCGTTATTACATTTGATACACTTTTCTATTTAATGAAAGTTCATGGTTTTTCCTAACTAGTATATGTGCACAATTAAGTTTCATATTTAGAATAGTACATTATTCTCTTTCTTAATCCGTCTCAGGTATCAAACAATGCTTAGGGTGTGTTTGTATTAAGATTTTTAAATTTTCCTAACTCAGTTCATCGACCCCGTTATAGTGCAAGATGGTTTGTTGGAACAGAGCCCGAGGGCTCGATACCAAGTTGTCACACCCCAATTCGATCCAACCGGAATGGTGTGAGTGAACCGTCATTGAACCAACGGTTCACACCAGGATCTCGAATAGGCCGTGTCCACCCATACAAACCAATTACACATAACCACAATCAGAATATAAATATACAGCGGAAGACTTTAAATAGAATGAACTGAGTATCTAATGATAATTTAAATAAATATCCCATTATTCAAATTCAAACACATAGGCTAATAATCTTGTACATCCCTTTAGTCCAATAAAAAATAACTGAAATAAATAAATAAAACAAATCAAAGGTACACGCAGAAAGGGCACTCGCATGAAGCGTCATGCTCGTCCTCTCCTGCTTGCACATCTAGAGCAGCCACACCTCCATACGCCGGAGCGTTCACATAGTCATCCACAGTGTAACCTGGATCAACATCTAAAAACAATGTACGTACAAAGGGTGAGCACACAACACAGCTCAGTAAGGCAATCGACGGTTTCACGAGATTATGCATGAGTAACAATCAATTTTATCTTTGTGGTCCGGTTTTAAGTTTGCAATGTGCTATAGAAAGGTTTTGGTGGCCCCCGTACCTCTATACACGAGTGTGTGGCGTCGCACAAGTAATCACACTACCACCAACCCACATGCACCCATCATGGAATAGAGATAGAGCTAAGGTTTACCCGCACCTCCCCGATACTCTACCCATACCAAGTACCTAAGCCCCCCCCGGCCGGGGCTCGCAAACCGGGCTCGCAACTAACTAATCCTATATGTCAACAATGTATGCTCTATCCCAGCACAGCCGTCTACGGCATAGAGATAGAGCTAGAGCGTGCAGGCCGGGTCGGAGACCACCACACCTCACCTCCCCCTGATACCTTATCCGCAACTAACCCAATAGGATAGAAACAATACGCAGGTAGACCCTATCCCAACATAACTCCCTACGGCATAGAGATAGAGCTAAAGCATCGTGGACAAGCCAGCGTCGACTTGGAATCCTCAGTACCACACAACAATGGCCGGGACAACATCAATATCGGAGACAACCGTACCACGATCTTCCCCTGATACCCCACCCGTACCAAGCATGTTAAGACAGAATACTACAAAAAGTGCCAGTGTGAAGAGCGATCCCAGGCCCATGCCCCACTCCACACACCAACGAAAACAATCACATGCCTAACAATCACATCCTATGAATGCATGAACAATAATAATAGCTGAAAGTAAAGGATGGCATGTGAATATGCACAAACATCACATCATAGATATTCAATGATTAACAACGATTTACTGTCCATTAATTATTAGGTTTAGGTCAGATTCCCTTACCTGACGCTCGTTCGATTACTTGCTCCACGTCGCAAGATCCAAACGACAAGTCACAGCGTCCTACATATTATTAGGGTTTTATTAGAATATATTATTTAGGGTTTCATGTTGGTCGGAAACCAACAGAGATCACAAAATACCCTCACAGAGCTGATCGGTGGCATGTACCGGTCGCAGCTCTGTGGGAAAGACTGGCGACCGGTATGGTCAGCCGGTCCCCCACAAACAACCTCCCGAGAGGTAGCGGTCGCAACATACCGGTCGCACTATATGCAACCGGTATAGTCGACCGGTATGTCTCCGGAAGACCATACATGGGTTCTTCGACTGCCGTCGATCATCCTCCACGGATTTTCAGGGTTTCTCCTATCCATTCTAAGTCTAGGCTTTGAGTTAAAGTTATCCCCAACTCATTCAACTCTCGTTTCGATGAATATCATCTCGAAACTCAAATCTAGGGTATGACAGAAACTTAGGGTTTATTGGCCAATTTAGGGTTTTAGATCAATACCTACTTTGCATGGTATTGATCCACCCACACAACTAACATAGGGGAAGAAGAGGGATTCAAACACTTACCGTTGACAGGCGTAGCGTGAGCTTCGTCAAACGGTAACGGCGGCACCTCCTTCTTCTTTCTAGCTCCTTCTCCTTTCCAAGCTCTTTCTCTTCTCTAGGGTTTGTGAGAGACAATGGAAAGGATTTGAGGGGTTTAAGGGTGTATTTATAGGCTAGAAATAGGGTTTAGTAACCCTACTAGGATTAGGAAACTTCTAGGATTCGAAATCAGGAAAGCGGGTCCCGCAGAAACCAATTTCTAAATTCCCGCACATAGCTGTGCAGGCCATACCGGTCGACCGGTACCATCATCCGGTACCATCGACCGGTATACCTAAAATCAGGTATAATTGGTCGACTTCGGTCCGATTTCATACCTGTTTGTTATCCGCTTGCCCCGTCTGGCTCGGTGATGATCGGAAGACCTGTCACGATACAAAACCAAGGTTAGACCGGGTTTTCAGAGTGCGGGTCTTACACAACCCGAACGACATAGCTAAAAACTCATAATGCCCATATCTTGTCCTGAAAGCAGTCTTCGGAATATCTCCGGCCTTGATCTTCAGTTGGTGATACCCTGATCGGAGATCAATCTTTGAGAAAACCTTTGCACCTTGCAATTGATCGAACAGATCATCGATTCTAGGCAAAGGATACCGATTCTTGATCGTTAACTTGTTCAGCTCACGGTAGTCAATACATAGCCGTACACTTCCATCCTTCTTCTTGACAAATAATACGAGTGCTCCCCAAGGTGATATGCTAGGTCGTATGAAACCCTTATCTAACAATTCTTGTAATTGGGTCTACAACTCCTTAGCTCGGTAGGGGCCATCCTGTACGGTGATTTAGACACTGGCACTGAACCTGGGATAAGCTTTATCACAAATTCTATAGCCCTGTCTAAGGGTAGACCTGGGAGATCTTCTGGAATACATCTGGGAACTCTCGTACCACATCTATATCTTCCATATTTGGTACCTCCGCAGTGATGTCGACTACAGATACTAGATACCCCACTCCTCCCTTCTCTAAGCATCTCTTAGCTTTTAGGGCGGAGAGGATCAGCTTCCGCTTCCTAGGTAACTTGGTCCCAGTGAAGCTAAACTCCTTTCCATTTTTATCTGTAAGCACCAGCTTCCTTTCACCACATAATAGGCTAGCTGAATGATGGCCTCGCCAATCCATTCCCAAGATGACATCAAAGTCTGCCATCTCGAGTAGTACCAGACTTGCTTCTAAGTTTCGGCCCTCAATACAAACTGTACATGACCCATAGTATTTATACAAATTTTTTGGCCTTTTTATAGTTGACCGGTCGCAACATACCGGTGGCTACTCTGTAATTTAAGGCGACCGGTATAGTCGACCGGTCAGAATTTCAATCTGACCGAGAGGTACCGGTCGACTATTCAAGGATCACCGATCGACCGGTATGGTAAAAGTGTCGACCGGTATGCCCAGAAATGCTTTTAAAAACGCGAAAAGTGAGATTTTTTACTTTTCACTCTTTCTTCCTCACTGGTGGCGATTCTCCTCTGACTTCTGAGTTGCTACAGTCCGACCGGTCATCTTAGGAGTGATTTTCTTCCGATCCAGACTCAGCACATCGTCTTCAGGTAAGCCTCTTCCTTCTCTATCAAAATTTTACATAGTTTTTATATCGTCTTTACCTAAAATTCTTGATTTTTCTTCGATTGGAAGATTCTAACCGTAGAAACTACTTTCCTTCGGCTTATAAAGGGTTTAGAGACCCCTAAGAGAAAAAGCCCTCAACAAATTTTGACTTCCACCGAATGGTTTTAATAAAAATCAAAATTTTCTAGTTTTTAACCTAGGTTTTTCAAAAATTTCAAATTTTCTTGAATTTTTCTTAATTTCTCAAATCTTTTGCTTGAATTGCATATGATTGGTTTGTTTGAAGAGTGCGGGGGTTACGTAAGTCCTCCTCCCCAAGTTTTGGGTGAGTTCGAGGCTTTTTCCCAATTTACTGTCGTTATGCTGCCGAATTTTTGACAATTTTTAACATTTCTTCTTGTTTTCTCTTGTTTTGCAGTTTAAATGGCTCCTCGAAGAGGTCTTGGCAAGCGCTCTTATGGCCTAGGCAGGCACCTTCCTCACCCACCAGTTCCACAACTCGATGAGCGGTGGTTCCGTTCTGAGGCAGCACAAGCCCGCTTCCCTTGGTTTGATAGGAAGAATATAGAGTCTGGCTGACGTGCCAACTTGGAGCAGCTACAAAGGTTTGGCGTGAAAGTAGCTTTCGACAGGCTTGGGTGGTTTCCTGTCATCACCTACACAGTGACCACCCGCCCCAACTTAGTCAAACACTTTTATGCTAACCTGGAGCTTCATGGAGATGTCAATGATCCCAATCATGGTAGGGAATTGCGCATTTCCAGCTTTGTCAAGGGTGTCCCTATCTCCTTCGACACCCATCAGCTGGATGATCTACTGGGGGTTCCCAATGACGGAGATTTGGTATACTGCCCTCCAAAAGTGAAGGGCTATCTGAGCGATAGTCTGCGCCGAGAGATAGCGGATCAGATTCTCAACCCTGGGGCTCCTATAAAGGCGGCCAGCTTGAGACCTTTGCCTCGGGTTTATAGTCATATTATTTAGCACAACATTGTGCCCCAGAACGGTCACTACAGTGAGTTATCCCAGCTCACTCAGTATCTTACCTACTGTGTCTGCACCGGGGAGCGGGTCTCTCTCCCCTACCTCATTAGTCGGACTATGCATCGGGCGACTCTGGCCGATCAGGGTAGTAACCTCCCATGCCATTGTGAAGAGCTTGTACCATCGACTGACAATCCGAATCAATTCAAAATTTTTGAAACTCATTTTGCTTTGCCAATCGAACACCATGGAAGAAAGCACATAGTTCGGCCATGAAATTTGAGTGCACCCAAAGATACTCTCTAAAACACTAATTGGATCTCCATCAACCCTATGACACACCTGACCCGTTGAAGCCTGCCCCGAATTCTCCAACGCACTAAAGTGGATCTTAACCCATTCCACAGGTGGCAAAACCCAAAAAAATCCCTAACAAAGGCTTCCTACGAATTACAGGGAATGTAAACCCCAACCAATGATTTAAAATGAAATCAGACATCGAAAAGACACCACCATTCATCAAAGTAGCGGCCTCTATCAGATCACGCTGTCACTGATAACGGCAAATCTCGATTGAGTTAATACGATCTCTAAAGGAGACTTATTTCACCAATACAAATTTTGTAGTTAGATCGTAGACCATTAACCATTGTGATTCATGTCCACCTTGTGTATTTAAAAAGGTAGCTAGGGACACTCAGGATCGTCAAAGTTTCATTTTTCTTAACGGTTTTGGTTCTTCCTTGCTGATGGCATTGCCGAATGTGAGGTTGGTTCCAAACCATGTACTTGTTTTTTTTTTTGTACATATTTTTCATTTAATTAAATTTCTCTAACCATTTGCCAAAAAAGAGGGAAGACATTGATCTCCTGATTTTTTACTATCCTTTTTGTCACTGGATTAGGTTAGGGGTCCTCTGTTAATGTTCACCTACCCATCATTCTCATCACTCCTTGGAAGATGAACGGTGTTGAATTCAGTCTGACTTCAAGGGTAACTCTATATGTTATTATTAAAATTATTTTCAGTGCAACAATTTATAACATTTGGTGGGAAAGGAACGAAAGAAGTGATGAACTTGATATGACACTGAGAGGGGGGGTGAATCAGTGTCTGAAACTTTTTCTTGATTATTTACTGCTGCCCAGAGCTGATGGAGATATATTCTTTTACACACACAAGCGTATACAAATCTACCTCGCTACCACTCAATGGCCAGGTCTACCAGATTTGCACACCCATCCTGCAAGCCATTCTACGCACTCCAAAATATATAGGAAAATAAAGACAGTCCACAACCCAGGATATACGTGGTTCACCAACACAGTGTGTGGTGGCTAGTCCACGGAGTAATGCCCAACGGGCTCCATATATACTCAATACACTTCTTTTTGCTATCTACACAGCAGGGAGTACATACACCTAATTTACCCAGCATAAAACTAGGAAGGCACACATGTGCCAGGAATTCAGGTATCATGTATCAGTGTTTAGCACACGCTGCACACCACGCTTAACCCACACCCATGGGAAGCAAATAATAAATTTTTTTTAGGCTTATAAATTTGCCTTACAATTTTCCCCCACTAGCTAGGTATTCAACAATTGCACCTACGCTAGCATACAATAAATTAAAAGCATAAATAGATAAGGGAATTGAAAAGTCTCACAAACTATGCTTTTGAATGGCCAACAATCTCTCTGAAGCTTCACACTGCTCTCAGGTACTCTCTAACAGCCTTCAATGATGATAGAGATAGATTCACAGAGCACACCTCATCGACAGGCTTCCAATCTCTTCCACACAATCCATAATCAGCATGAATGTGAAAATAAAAGCTCTACTGGCCTCTCATAGGGATTTAGCACTCCATTGATGCACAGAGAAGAGGTAGTTGGAGATTGATCACTCCCACAGGCACGAAACCCTAGAAAAACCCTTTGTCATGCTTCAAAATCCTATTTTCGATTTTTCTCTACGTTTTTATGACTCCCAACGGTGCCCAATGTATAGAGCATCAAAAAATATGGAAACTGCAACTTGAACAGACTGATTTGGAGCTCGGATGAAGAAGTTATGGCGGTTTGAAGTTCGGCCAATCAGAAAATTTGAAATGGAATCTTTCGGAGCCATATGATGCACCTGGGCTACACTTAGCGCCGCCGCCTTTTGCGCAGTCGCGTTCTAATTGGCCATCAAGGGATCTGCACTATCGTCAGTTGGATCAAAGGTAAAATGGCGGGATTTGACGTTGTCCATCGGATCTGAATATATTACGTCAGGGACGATCTTTTTCAATCGCGACCGCAAGATCTGGATCTTGTTCGCCGCTGTACCGAAAGCGCGCCACATGGAAACAAGACGCCGATTCCGTGAAACACAAACCACCTTTTTAAGCTGCCTCCATCCAACCAGAAGCCTCGCAATGGAATCTAAATGGAATCTTCGCATCACACCTTAGCCAGCAACTTTGAAGGCCGTCTATTTGGAATCTATCCTACGTGGCTTCATTTGGGCGGCCGATTTCGGATCTTCTTCTTTTTTCTTGACGAAATTACCCCTATACAACTTCTGAAATGCCGAAATTCCCCTAAACAACTTGTGAAATGACTTTTTCGAGCGATCCGACAGAAACTGTGATATCTCTCTCATCCGACGTCGGAATTGAGTGATTCAAGTTGCGTTGGAAAGATAACTCAACGCTCTACATCTTTCCACTGTCGGATTTTCATGAACCTACTGCGGGACCCACAAAAATAGGCCCAAAGTTAAAACTCTGTCAAACCTTGGAATTTGAACCCGAAACTTTGCGTGCATGCATGCCAAGTGCCGTGGGCTACCGTGTTGGCATGTCACCTTGCCACCACACCTGTGGGTCCCACTCACATTTTTCTCTCTCCTCTTTCTCTCTTTTCTGATTCTCTCTCTTCTTTCTCTCTCTTGAATTTCTCTCTTTAATGCCACAACAACAGAAACATGAGAAACATGATCATGATCAGAAAAGCTTCAGGAACACTATCGCATCATCAGAAACTCAGCCACATCACCAGAGAAGCTGTGTCACATCACCAGTGGGGTCCATAGACACTCTCTCTCATCAAACTTGATGTAGAATACCATTTAACTCGCTGTAAGCCATTTAAGACACATGTAGAACACTATAGAACATACATGCGAGGTTGCTCCATCTTTGCCATTGCATTGATACTCTCTCTCCTGCACTGACACTCTCTCTCCTACACTGACTCTCTCTTTCCTGATTTCTTTGACTGTATACTCACAAACACTGTCACATCAGCCAAGTTGCCAACAATGACAACATAAAGTCCAATAATCTCCCCCTTTGGAATTGTTGGCAACTCACTCTGCACATGAGATCTTTCTCCCCCTTTGACAACAAATACAAAGGGATATGCCACATAAGAGTGCTCACCGCATCTTTCCAATCCTATGGGCCTATGCACCAACCATGGAATAGGGATAGAGCTAAAGTGCTTAGGACCGCACCGCATCACTCTTCCCCTGATGCCCTACCCATACCAACACGTAAGCCCCTGCTGGCAAGGGCTTACAAACTGGGCTCGCAACTAACTAATCCTAATGTCAAACAGTGTATCCAAGGCCTTACCCCAGCATCCCTCAATACGTCCATAGAGATAGAGCTAAGGCCCCCTTGCAGAGTTAGAGACTACACGGTCCAAGACCACCTCCCCTGATGCCCTACGATGTAATAGTTCTGCTAAGGTAATGGCGATACGATGATGTTAGTGGATAAGACTTGAGTCGAGATAGAGCTAGAGTCTGGTGACCAGGATGAATCATAGTGTCACGTCCTCCCCCTGATGCTCCACTCCCATCAAGTACACTAACCACACACATACATTCACATGCCTATTCCTAGCATCATCATCATCATTATGTTATAAATAAACAGAATTAAATATGCATGAACATTAATAACAGGAATAGTGGATGACATGTGATATGCACATTACGATCATACAAACATAGAATCATTCATGGTATTGGACTCAATAAACAAAAATAGTTTATTATTAGCCAATTAGTTTAGGTCTTGTTTCCTCACCTTTAACTACTAGTAGATCCTCGTTCAATCTTTATAATTCACTTTTAAACCACTGGAAAGACCTAACAAGTCGATAGATTTTAATTGGAATTAATTCCAATATGTTTAAACTAACTGAAACTGTAGGGTCGCAGGTGGGGTAGCACCTGGGGTAGTAGTTTCTACGACCACAGGGGTAGGGTCGCAGGGTAGGGTAGCACCTAGGGTAGCAGTTTCTGTGACCCCAGGGTGTAGGGTCGCAGGTGGGGTCGGATACTATTCGACCCTACGTGCGACCACACCCTCCCTGGGACTTTTCGATGGCATGTGGTCAATCATGTGGTCTCGTAGGGTCGGATATCATTCGTGTAAGACCCGTACTCCATAAACCCTTCATGTCGTAGCAGGTCTTTCGATCATCATCGGGCCAGACGGGACGAGCGGGTGACAAATAGGTATGAAATCAGATCAAAGATGGTCAAATAATCATTATTTTATGTTGACTGGTCGATGGTACCGGTCTACATACCGGTCGATCGGTCAACTCTGCGCAGTTGACTACGGAGATCCAGAATTGGATCTCTACGGGTCCCACTTTCCTAAACCCTAATACCTGGACCTTCCTAATCCTTATTGGGTTACTAAACCCTAATCCTAGCCTATATAAACACCTCTAACCCTCCTCAAACCCTTTCCATTATTCCTCACAAACCCTAGAAAGGAGAAGGAGGTTGGAGAAGGAGGAAAAGCTAGGAAGAATAAGGAAGTGCCGCCCTTGCCGTTCGACGATGCTCACCTTACACCAGTCAACGGTACGTGTTTGAATCATTCTTCTTACTCTATGACTCTAGGATAGTTGTATGGGTGGATCAATACCTTGCAAAGTAGGTATTGATCTAAAACCCTAATTGGCCATTAATCCCTAAATTTCTGTCAAACCCTAGATTCGAGTTCAAGGATGATATTCATCGAAACTAGACTTGAATGAGTTGGAGATAACTCTAACTCAAAGCTCAGACTTAGAATGGATAGGAGAAACCCTGGAAACCATGGAGAATGATCGACGGCTGTCGAAAAACCAAGTGTATGGTCTTCCGGAGACATACCGGTCGACCATACCGGTCACAGGTCATGCGACTTGTACTGGGACCGGTATCTCTCGGGGAGTAGCCTGTGGGGACCGACTGACCATACCGATCGCTAATTTTTCCCACAGAGCTGCGACCGATACTGTGACCGGTCAGCTCTGTGAGTGTATTTTTGTAACCTCGTTGGTTTTTCGACCAACGTAAATCTATTCTAATTAAACCCTGATATTGTATAGGACTTTGTGATAGCACGTTTGGATCTTGCGATGTGGAGCAAGCTATCAAACGAGCGTCAGGTAAGGGAATCTGACCTAAACCCTAATAATTAATGGACAGTAAACTGTTGTTAATAACAATGGATATGTGGATTGATGTTTGTGCATATCGCATGTCATCCTTTACTTTCAGCTATTATTATTGTTCATGCATATTCCATATGATAGGATGTGATTGTTAGGCATGTGGTTGTTTTCGTTGGAGTGTGGAAATGGAAGGGCATGGGGCCTGGGATCATTCCTCACTCTAGCACCTTTTGTAGTATTCTATTTTAACATGCTTGGTACAGGTGGGGTATCAGGGGAAGGTCGTGGCACGGTGGTCTCCGATGTTGACGTTGACCTGGCCATGATGATGTGACACTGTGGTCTCTGATGTTAACGATGGCCTGGCCACGATGCTTTAGCTCTATCTCTATGTCGTAGGGAGTTATGTTGGGATAGGGTCTACCTGCGTATTGTTCTATCCTAGTATGCTTGTTGCGGGTAGTGTATCAGGGGGAGGTGAGGCATTGTGGTCTCCAGCCCGGCCTGCATGCTCTAGCTCTATTTCTATGCCGTAGACGGCTGTACTGGGATAGAGCCTACATTGATGACATATAGGATTGGTTAGTTGCGAGCCCAGTTTGCAAGCCCTGGCCAGTAGAGGCTTAGGTACTGGTTTGGGTGGAGTATCAGGGGAGGTGCGGGTATACCTTAACTCTATCTCTATTCCATGATGGGTGCATGTGGGTCGGTGGTGGTGTGATCTACTGTGCGATGCCACACACTCATGTATAGAGGTGAGGCGGCCTCCGATCCTTTCTATAGCACATTGCAAACTTAAACCAAACCACAGCATAAAATGATTGTTACTCATGTATATAATATTGATACACTGTCTGATTGTCTTACTAAGCTAAGTTGTGAGCTCATCCTTTGTATATACATTGTTTTTAGATGTTGATGCAGGTTACACGGTTGATGACTACGTGAACGCTCTGGCGTATGGTGGCGTTGCTGCTTTGGGTGTACAGGCAGGAGAGGACGAGCATGACGCTTCATGCGAGTGCCCTTTCTACGTGTACCTTTGATTGACTTCTATTTATTTTCAGTTATTTTTAGTTGGATTAAGTGGGTGTAAGGATATGATATTTTATGTTTAGAAATTTGGATAATTGATTATATTATTTAAATTTATCAATAGATACTCAGTTCATTTATTTAAAGACTTCCGCTGTAATATTTATATTCTGATTGTGGTTATGTGCAATGGTTTGTATGAGTGGACACGGTCTTATCGAGATCCTGGTGTGAACCGTTGGTTCAGTAACGGTTCACTCACACTTCTGGTTCAGCCAAAATTGGGGTGTGACAACTTGGTATCAGAGCTCTTAGGCTCTGTCCAACAAACCATATTACACTTAACTAAGTCAATGAACTGAGTAGGGAAAATTAAAAATCTTAATATAAACATACCCTAAGCATTGTTTGATACCTGAGACTGATTAAGAAAGAGCATATTATACTATATTAAATATGGAATTTAATAATACACATGCACTAGTTAGGAAAACCATAAAACTTTCATTTAATAGAAAAGAGAGTATCAAATGTAATAGTGCTACAGGGTACAGTCCACAAGCCGGACAGTTACCCTGATACATAAACTTATCAAGGAAAGAAAAGAAAAAAATAACACTCAATCATGGGGTGGGGGGCATAGGAGGAACTGGGTCAGTGATATCATGATCTCGCTCGTAGACGGCCCTGAGCCAGTGCACCTGCTCCTGGGTGGCTCTGAGGCGGCGAGATATACGCTCCAAGCCATGGTTCGTCTCGTTCTGAGCCTCCATGAGCTCCGTAAACATGTTCATCACGGTCTCGGGAGTAATCTGAGACGGTCCTACTGTAGGTGTAGGCTGTGGTGCTACAGGTATAGGCTGTGGCACTAGCACGGGTGCATCCTCTGCCCTATCATCGTCATCCCCATCATCACTCTCAGCCTCTGCTGCATATACCGCATTGGCTGCTGCTGCTGCGCCTGCTACCCTCATGAGTGGGTGAGGGCGAGCCTCCATCTCATCATCACTAACAGGCAGGGAGTCCATCTGCATCCTAAGGATGGTATCCCAGTCGATGTCGGAGGTCATTGTATCCTCAACCATAACCTCATCCCGCATGTCCACTTGTAGGCGCCCCAGAAGGGTAGTGATGAGACGGCCATATGATTTGTGTTCAGTGGGTGCTGGACACTAGCTGAAATAGCCTGAACCTTGGTAGTGTTTGCCCTCTTAGTTTTATGCTGAAAAAATTTAGGGTGATTATCCTTGTCCTGTAAATGGCTGAAAGTTGAGTATTGAGTAAATACAAAGCCCATTGGGCATTACTCCGTGGATTAGCCATCACTCACTGTGGTGGTGAACCACGTAACCCCTCTGTGTTGTGGAATGTTTTGATTATATATTTTGTGAAGTGCGTGGAATGAACTGCAGGATGGGTGTGCAAATCCGGTAGACCTGGCCACTGAGTGGTTGCGAGGTAGATTTGCATTCGATTGTGTGTGGGACAGTCTGGCTCATCATCAATACTTGGCAGTAAGAAAACAATTAAAAGGGAAGAGTTTTTCACACTGATTCACCCCCCCTCTCAGTGTCATTCAAGGTCCATCAATTGGTATCAGAGCACCAGGCTCAGTAACAGCTAAATCAGCATCTGAGAGATTAGAGGGTAACAATGGCACCAGGGGAAGGTTCACATAAACCCCTATTGTTCGATGGTACAGACTTTATTTTTTGGAAAAGGAGAATGGAGATTTATGTGGGATCACTTAGGTTTGATGTTTGGGCTACATTTGAAATTGGCTACACTCCACATGATACAGTTGCTCCTAGTGCAACAGAAATTTTTTTTTTTGAGAATAACAAAAAGGCACTCAATGCCATTCAAGGTGGTCTGACAAACAGTGAATTATCCAAGGTCATGGATTGCAAGACTGCAAAGGAGGTCTGGGATAGACAGATAAATATCTATGAAGGAGACAAGAAAATCAAGAAAGTGAAATTACAAACATTCAGGGCTCAGTTTGAAAACCTGAAAATGAATGAGGATGAAACTGTTGATCAATACATGAACAGAGTGAATGAAGTGGTTAACTCCATCAAAGGACTAGGTGAAGACTTAAAAGGTTCTGTTGTTTATCAGAAAATATTACGGTCTCTCACATCCAAGTATGAATCAAAGGTTTCTGCTCTTGAAGAGACTAAGGATTTGGATGAAGTCACCATAGATGAAATACATGGAGCATTGATATCTTTTGAGATGAGAATAGACCCTGGAACTACTGTAGACAAGCAAGTAGCTTTCAAGGCTATGAAGAAGCTGAAAATTTCTGAGAAACAAAATGAGGAAGAAAGTGAAGATGAGGCCATAGCTCATTTCACTAGGAAATTGAAAAAGGGTACACGAAAATATAAAAACAAGCTTCTATTCAAATGCTTTAATTTTGGTAAAGTTAGACACTTCGCTGCAAAGTGCCCAATGAAGAGTAAGTTTGACAGTGATGATGAAGAAGATAGAAAAAGCAAGTTTAAAGGAAAGAAAAATTATAACTTCAAGAAAAACAAGTCCAACAACAAAAAGAGCTTTATCTCTAAAAGAAGCACTGAAACTTTAGATGATGACTCTGATGAAATCTCTGAAGATGAGCCTAGCGAGGCTTTGTTCATGGTTTTATATTGAAGATCAAGAGAAGAACTCAGATAAAGGAAAATTCTCCTCAAAAAGCAATGGAGAAAGAATTGTGAATTCTATCTCAAGTGGTGATGAAGAAAGAGACAATGAAGATAAATTTTCAAGCAGTGATGAAGAAGGTGAGATAAACTTTGAGAAAGAACTTGTGGCAGCCATAAATGAGCTCAAGAAGGAAAGAAAGCATAACAAGCTTGCCTCTCAAGAAGCCAAAAAGCAAAAGCAAGTGATTCAAGAACTGAAAGCTCAATATGAAGAGTCTAAGAAAATTATAGAAAGTCTCAATACTCAGCTTAAACAGCCATCTGTAGACTACTCCATGGTGTTGAATGAGAATGCAAGTTTGAAAGTTCAACTTGAAGAACAACTTCCTATGGTTGATCGATTTAAAGAATTTGAGAATGATTTTACTCTTCTAAAGACAAAAGTAGCAGAGTATGAAAAAGAAGAGGTTGAGAGACAACAAAAATTATCTCAACATGAGGATTTAAATAATTCTACTCCAGTGCATCTTAGTAGTAATAAGCTTGACAGGATTATCAATGCTCAAAGACCTTCCCACATCAAGTTTGGCCTTGATTTTGATAAAGGAGAGACATCAAAAATTGCCAACTCAAAGGGAAAAGGGCCCATATCTTTTGTAAAGGAAAATGAAAAGGGTAAGGACCCTATAGTTCATTGTCAAGGTGGAAACAAAATTCCTCTTACTAAGACTAACTATGCAAGGCCAAGACAAAATGCATGGCAAGGCAAGAGAATGGAGTATGACAATTTCTACAAAGAAAACTATCCCAGTGCACCACAGAGACAGATGATATACATGGCAACTGCAAGGTCAAGACCTTATAAGGGTTACTGCTACAGATGTAACAACTTTGGACATAAAATTGCTACCTGCAAATTCAACATGAGAGATGTAAAATTTGAGAGTAGAAATCAATTTTCTCCCCTTGAAGAGAAGTTTGTTGAGTGTTACAACTATCACAACTTTGGGCATGTAGCAAGGAACTGTAGAACCATCTTTCCCCGTATGCCACCTTTACAGAGACAGCATAGCAGAACAAGAAGAGAGGTTCCAAAGTTGAAACATGTTGAGAAGGCATCATCACAGAAGAGAGTTTGGGTTCAGAGGGACAGAACAGAAAGAGACAGCTCTTTGGTTGTGCAGACAGCTTTTAAAGCACAAGACAGCTCTAGACCATGGATTCTTGACAGTGGGTGTTCAAGTCATATGACTGGAGACAGTAATAGGCTTCTGAAGCTTCAGCATTATGAAGGAGGTTCAGTTAAATTTGGCAACAATGATGGTGTCAAGATAGTTGGAAAGGGAAGCATCAGCTTCATTAATGGAAATATAAAATCTCATGATGTTCTCTATGTTTCAGGTTTAAAACATAACTTATTGAGTGTCAGTCAGATTTGTGATAGGGGTCACAATGTAATTTTTAATGATCAAGGATGTGAGATCCGAAGGTCTAATAGTGGAAAGTTGATGGAATCAGGAAAAAGAACTCATAGAAACCTCTACATTTTGTCTGAAGATTTTGAAGAGAATTGTATGATGAGTCAAGAAGAGGAAACATGGTTATGGCATAGAAGATTAGGACATAATGGCTTTGAAAATCTGTCAAAATATCCAACAAGAATGCTGTAAGAGACATTCCTTCATTGAAAAAGCCTTCCAATGATATCTGTGCATCTTGTCAGAAGGGGAAGTAGACAAGAACATCATTCAAGCCTAAGGAATACCACACTACTCAACCATTGGAGATAATTCATACAGATTTATCTGGGCCAGTGAGAACACAGAGCATTGCAGGAGAAAGGTACTTCATTCTATTTATAGATGACTACTCTAGAATGACTTGGGTAATGTTTCTGAAACATAAGTCAGAAGCTCTGGCTAGGTTCAAGATCTTCAAAACTCAAGTTGAAAATGAGATAGGGAAGAAAATCAAGTGTTTGAGATCTGACAGGGGAGGAGAGTACACCTGGATAGACTTTGTAGAGTATTGTTCTGAGAATGGCATCAAGAGACAGACTTCAGCTCCTAGAACACCACAGCAAAATGGTGTTGCAGAAAGAAAGAATAGAACTGTTCAAGAGATGGTCAGGACTATGTTAACTGAAAATGACATAGGGAATAAATTCTAGAGAGAAGCAGTGCATATAGCAATATATGTTCAGAATAGGTGTATGTTGAGGCCACATGAAGACAAGACACCCTATGAACTATGGTTTGGTAAGAAGGCCACAGCAAAGCACTTCAAGATGTTTAGTAGTAAGTGTTATATTAAGAACACCAGTCATGGTCTAGGAAAGTTTGATGATAGGGCTGATGAAGGAATATTTCTTGGCTACTCTACCTCTACCAAAGCTTACAAATGCTATAATAAAAAACTTGGTAAAATTATTGAAAGTACAGATGTGAGAGTTGATGAGCACAAGAATTCTCCTACAGGATCAAATAATGAGGTTCCTATTTTTGAAGGCCTGGACAGTGAGCAGAATGACAATAAAACAGAAAAGGAGCAGGATGTTACAAATGTGCCAAGACAGAGAGCTGTGGTTGAGACAGAAGAAAGAGAAGAGCAGTCTGATTCAGAGGCAGATAGGCAGAACAAAAGTGGCTCAAGAAGGGTAAAAAAGAATCATCCTAATCAATTAATTCTTGGTGATCCATCTGCTGGTATACAAACAAGGAAAGTGAGACAACCAAAATAAATGTTCTCTTTATTATCTCACATTAAACCAAAATCAGTTGCTGAGGCATGTGAAGATGCTAGTTGGCTCAAGGCAATGAATGAAGAGTTAGATCAAATAGAGAAAAATAAAACTTGGGAATTGGTGCCAAGGCCTACAGACAAGAATGTTATTGGCACTAAATGGGTATACAGGAACAAGCTCAATGAAGATGGCAAAATTGTAAGGAACAAGGCCAGATTGGTTTGTAAAGGATATGCTCAGGTTGAGGGCATTGACTTTGAAGAAACATTTGCTCCTGTTGCTAGGTTGGAAGCAATCAGGATGTTTCTGGCATTTGCTGTACTAAAAAAATTTAAAGTTTATCAGATGGATGTCAAGTCAGCTTTTCTGAATGGTGACTTGGAAGAAGAGGTGTATATAGAGCAACCAGAAGGATTTCAACTGAGTGAAGACCCTACACTTGTTTGTAGACTGAGAAAAACATTATATGGGTTGAAGCAAGCACCAAGAGCATGGTATTCAAGGCTGGACACTTATCTCTGTCAATTGGGTTTCAAGAAGGGACTGGTAGATAGCAACTTGTATGTCAAATCTGTTGATGGTAGTCAGACAGTTGTGGTTGTGTATGTAGACGACATCATTTTTACAGGTCACAAAGATGAGTCATGTAAGGATTTTGCTCAGAGAATGCAGAATGAATTTGAAATGTCCATGATTGGTGAACTTTCTTATTTTTTGGGTCTGCAGATCAGTCAGTTGAAGGATGGATTCTTTTTATCTCAGACTAAGTATGTTAAAGAGATGTTGAAAAAGTTCACAATGGAGGATTGCACACCATTAAGCACACCTATGATGACTAATTGTAAGTTGAGCAAAGATGATGACTCTCCATTAGTTGATTATACTATGTACACGTCAATGATTAGAAGTCTGCTCTACCTGACTACTACTAGACCAGATATTCTTCAGTCTGTGTGCATGGTAGCTAGATTTCAAGCTGGCCGAAAGGAGACACATGTGGTAGCTGTGAAGATGATCTTCAGATACTTGAAGGGGACAATGGAGTATGGTCTCTGGTATGCAAAAAGCAAGGATTTGGTTTTGTCATCCTACTCAGATGCAGATTGGGCAGGTTGTGTTGATGATAGGAAGAGCACTAGTGGAGGTGCCTTCTATCTGGGTAGAAATTTGGTGGCTTGGCATAGTAAAAAACAAGAGGCAGTCTCATTGTCTACAGCAGAGGTAGAATATATTATAGCCACCTCTTGTTGCACACAAGTTTTGTGGATGAAATAAATGTTGAAAGATTTAGGCATTAAGTCAGACAAGCCTATTTCAATGTTCTGTGACAACACTAGTGCTATAAATATCTCTAAAAATCCAGTTATACACTCCAGGACGAAGCACATAGCCATTCGGTATCACTTCTTGAGAGAAAAGGTTTTGGAAGGAGAAATTCAGTTAGAGTTCATTCCTACAGCAGAGCAGATTACAGATATCTTCACAAAGCCTCTTCCTAAAGAACAGTTTGGCTACTTGAGACAGAAGTTGGGAGTGGTTATCCTCCCCAAGCATTGAGGAGCTTAGAGTGAGGGGGAGCAGTGTTTGATTGTTGTTCTATATTTTTTTTCTATACAGGACTCAGGGGGAGTCCATTGGTCTTTTTCTGTATTACTATGGTGTTGAGTTTGTGTCTCTGGCGAGCCCATAGGATTGGGAAGATGCGGTGGGCACTCCTATGTGGCATATCCCTTTGTTCTTGTTGTCAAAGGGGGAGAAATAATTATGCGCAGAGTGAGTTGCCAACAATTCCAAAGGGAGAGATTGTTGCACTTTGGATTGTCATTGTCGACAACTCGGACCAAGTCTGATGAGGGAGATTGAGATTGTTTGTAGTCCAATGAAAGAAAGAGAAGGAAGAGAGAGAATCAGAAGAGAGAGAAGGAAGAGAGAGAATCAGAAGAGAGAGAAGGAAGAGAGAGAATCAGAAGAGAGAGAAAGAGGAGAGAGAAAGTAGGACCCACCAAGGTGGTATGCCACCAAGGCAGCCAGCCTGGCTGAGGGCCAAGCAGGCCAGCCCGCATGGCACCATAGCAAGGCAGGCCCAGCAGGCCAGCCGCATGGCACCACAGCAAGGCAGGCCAAGCAGGCCAGCCCGCATGGCACCACAGCAAGGCAGACCCAGCAGGCTAGCCCGCATGGCACCATTGCAAGCCATGCCACCGCATGGCACAGCCCACAAGGCCCACGCGCGCGCACTAGCCCCTTCTCTCGCATGCCGCCCAACTGTTCGACGATTTTCTAGGAGAGAGAAAACCTCTCTGGAAAATCGACTCTGTAGAAAGTTTAACAAAATGCAAAAGTTACAGAGGCCATTTTCAGATTTCCCAGGGGCAATGTGGTCTTTTTACTAAGGAGAATATCTCAAATCGGTGGTCCAGATGAAGCTATGAAGGGTTGATGCTTATTGAACGGTCCAGATGGAGGCGGGATCGTGTGTATATGCATCAGATGCGTCAGATTCTCCCGCGAGTATTCTGATTCGACGAAGGCATTTTAAAGAAATGCGCCGCGTCACATGGGAGCAGAGCCGTGATTATGTGTGACACACGTGCAATACGGAAGTGGGATAGATCCTGATCTAAAGGCTATCGTTCAAGCCGACTTTCGGAGACGCAGATTATTCAGATCCGAGGGATCAGGTTCGATCCCGCCTTTTCTACTCTTATCCGATGGTTGATTGAGTTGATTCCCTCCTCATCCAATCATAACACGACACCCAAGCGGCACGGCACGGCTACGGTGCTTCGCAGGTGCATCAAACGAGGCTTAAAGATTCCATTTCAAATTTTTTTAATGGCCGAACTTGTTTTTGCCATAACTTGATCATTCAGAGGCCAAATCCGACGATCCAAATTGCACCGAGCTAGGTTTTTCATTCTCTTTCTATTGAGAATGGTTGGAGAAGCTGCTGGCTGCGTGAAACAGAGGCAGAGAGGCATTTTTGAGGAGAAAAACCTTATTTCTTGGTTTTTGATGATTTCTGGCTTGGGGAATTGAAAACAATCACTCATCCTCTCTATTTGTGCCCATGTTGATGCACTGTTGTGACTTTTGAATGATGGTGAAGCTTCTTTGCATATGGCTCGTGATTGGTTGATTATCAGAAGAAAAGGAATACTGCATATGATTTCAGATGCTAGAAAACATCAGTTGTGAGATTTTCTCCACTCTCTTATTTTCAATTGGATTAATGTATTGTATGCTGGAGTAGGTTAAGAAAGTTGAATGCCTATGTTGTATGGGAGTTTATAGTATGCTAGCTTAGGAAAAAAGATTATTGAAAGCCTTGCTAGTTTGGGATTTAATTGTAGGGCATCTCTATAAGCCCCAAAATCTATCTGTTTTGATTTGTGTTCAGTGGGTGCTGGACACTGGCTGAAATAGCCTGAACCTTGGCAGTGTTTGCCCTCTCAGTTTTATGCTGAGAAAATTTAGGGTGATTATCCTTGTCCTGTAAAGGGTTGAAAGTTGAGTATTGAGTAAATACGAAGCCCATAGGGCATTACTCCGTGGATTAGCCATCACTCACTGTGGTGGTGAACCACATAACCCCTCTGTGTTGTGAAATATTTTGATTATGTATTTTTTGAAGTCCGTGGAATGAACTGCAGGATGGGTGTGCAAATCCGGTAGACTGGCCACTGAGTGGTTGCGAGGTAGATTTGCATACGATTGTGTGTGGGACAGTCTGGCTCATCATCAACACTTGGCAGTAAGAAAACAATTAAAAGGGAAGAGTTTTTCACACTGATTCACCCCCCCCTCTCAGTGTCATTCAAGGTCCATCAAACTCTACATAACTCAGCAAGTCCTTAGCCGTAGCCCACATTTCTACCAAGAAGTGGCTCAGCTGGCTTCCCTCAAACCTTTAATAATCGAGTAATTCTGCATACAACCCCCAACCCAACAAGAAAACTGATGATAATAATAATAATAATAATTTTATTATTATTATTATTATTATTATTATTATTATTATTTTATTGTTATTATATTTTCTTACTGATTCTTAGAAGTGAAAAAGAAAAGAAGTGGTTTCCTTGGCTAAAGATGAATAATTAAATATATTAAGAAGAAAAAAGATTTACAAAAATAGTGTAGGCATTCCTTGATGATACTAAAACACCAATTTGGAAGTCACTCTACCTTTGAAATTGCTGAGGGCAGAAATAACATCCCAAACGGAACTCCTTAAAGGAATCAAAATACTAATTCAAAGAAACAATCTCTTAATCATTCTTGAGCATCCTAGGATAGATAAATGGTAACAAAATCAAGATGGCCCGACTAGTTACAACATATACTATGAAAGGCAACGTGTTTCAAGAGAATTTGTTACTGTCTTGGCATCCTTATAGTTGTGTACGATCTTCGAAGAAATTGAACTAAGAGAGTAATTGAAGATGGATACAATCCCAGGGAACTGATTAGTGCTGAATGAAAACAATAACAAAATAAGAATCAATTCAATCCCAGGACATCGAATACCCATCTCCTTTGCTAGGTGGATGCCTGAAATCAAAGTTGAAAACTATGCAATGAATATCAAGCGAGTATAGTTACCATAGCAGCACATAAGATTTCTGAATTGATAATGAAAAACTCCACCGGCTCTGACGTGGCCTGTATTCTTGAGAGTGTTGCCATCTGTATTAAGCTTTTTCCATCTCGGAACTGGTTTGCAACACAACAGTTTTAGAATACATGATGCTTGGGAGGACCGGAAAGGAGAGCCCAAGCCCCTTGAAGCAAGTAACCACGTCTATCAATCTGATAGAGCGTAAAGCAGGTGGTGCTAGGGCAATGTGGAAAACAAATAAATTGTCCACCTATTTCCATCATGTGGTTAGCAGGTTTGGGATGGAAAATTTGACAATAGATTGAACCCATGATCTACTGTTACACGTCAAGTTTCGTCCCAAAGGACGGTGGCTAAATATCCAAATATTGCAATGAAAGATTCAGTACGGCCTAGAAGATGCACACAAATGATTGAGCTTCAATTGCTCAGATGGTGCATGCTTATACATGGGCGATGAGAGGTTTAAACCAGAAAATGACGTAAGGGTTTTCCTTATTTATTGCTGAGATTTTACTATCCTCTTTCTATTTGTTTCTTTAATTGAACCTTTCAAGGCTCTATTGTTGGAACATCCAACAAAGAGGACTCACTACTTGAGGTAAGCAATGAAAGGCGACTGTGCATGCCTGCGTGTATATTATTCTTTCTCATTATCTTTTTGGTTATATTTTTTAGTGAATAAGGTTTATTAGACAAAGAGAAAAGACAC
Source organism: Protea cynaroides (assembly GCA_028583415.1). Lineage (NCBI taxonomy): Eukaryota > Viridiplantae > Streptophyta > Magnoliopsida > Proteales > Proteaceae > Protea > Protea cynaroides. The sequence goes on from CM053266.1 coordinate 24,454,506, forward strand.
TCAATGACATAATATACAAGAAATCGAATACATTAATGCTTAATTATAGTAACCTAATCTGCAATCCTCAAGATGAAACAATGAAATGATATTTTGCATTATCAGATTCGGAGGTAGGGAGATGATGATTAATCATTGATCCCATCACAGCCTCAATTGAATTCCTGATCTGTTGGAGGTTCTCGATGTGTTGGACCATCTTCTTAGGTTCCTTTCCCACCAAGTGTTATAAATTGTTGCACTGAAAATAATTTTAATAATAACATATAGAGTTACCCTTGAAGTCAGACTGAATTCAACACCGTTCATCTTCCAAGGAGAGATGAGAATGATGGGTAGGTGAACATTAACGGAGGACCCCTAACCTAATCCAGTGACAAAAAGGATAGTCGAAAAACAGGAGATCAATGTCTTCCCTCTTTTTTGGTAAATGGTTAGAGAAATTTAATTAAATGAAAAATATGCACGAAAAAAAACACAAGTACATGGTTTGGAACCAACCTCACATTTGGCAATGCCATCATCAAGGAAGAACCATAACCGTTAAGAAAAATGAAACCTTTGACGATCCTAAGTGTCCCTAGCTACCTCTTTAAATACACAAGGTGGACATGAACCACAATCGTTAATGGTCTACGATCTAACTACATAATTTGTATTGGTGAAATAAGTCTCCTTTAGAGATCGTATTAACTCTATCGAGATTTGCCGTTATCGGTGACAGTGTGATCTGATAGAGGCTGCTACTTTGATGAATGGTGGTGTCTTTTGGAGGTCTGATTTCATTTTAAATCATTGGTGGGGGTTTACATTCCCTGTAATTCGTAAGAAGCCTTTGTTAGGGATTTTTTTGGGTTTTGCCACCTGTGGAATGGGTTAAGATCCACTTTAGTGCGTTGGAGAATTCGGGGCCAGCTTCATCGGGTCTAGTGTGTCATAGGGTTGATGGAGATCCAATTACTGTTTTGGAGAGTATCTATGGGTGCACTCAAATTTCAAGGCCGAACTAAGTGCTTTTTTCATGGTGTTCGATTTGCAATACAAAATGAGTTTTGAAATTTTTTTAATTGATTCGGATTGTCTGTCGATGGTTCAAGCTCTTCACAATGGCATGGTTCCTTGGCTGTTTCTCGAAGAATGGTGGGTGTTATCTGCTGTCTTTGCTTTTAGTATCATGGAAACTATGGTATTGTTTTAGAGAAGCTAATGTGGTGGCGGACTCACTAGCAAAATATATGGCCCATCAAGGTTTGTCTCTTATTTGGACCGATCATCCTTCTTTTCTATATGGAGATATTGCATGGGATGTTCAAATGTGTTCTCATTTTCGGTTTGTTCACTCTTTGTAAGTATTCACACTTTCTCAGATGATGGCAATACTAAAGGTGGTTGGAAATGTTTTTTATATCTCTCTCTTGGGATAATTGGACATGTATTTTGTAGATATTTTTTTCTTTTTGATAAAGTTTCTTTGCTGATCTTAAGATTGCTAATTGGCTTGCATGTGATAGTCTTTAGCATACTGAAGAAAAAATAGGCTTCAAAAAATGATTAAAAAAAATATTTAGCGAAACTAATAAAAAATAGCCCTATTAAATCTATGAGGATTCACATATAATTAATGCCCCAATTTTGTACACCTAGAGTGTTGGGTCAGCGCCTTGTATCCAGTGGCGTTCACACGATTCCTGGGACTGTACTTGTATTAGGTTTTGGGTCTACTACATGTACGGGGATAAATCGATAATTGTGGGGACTAGTGTTTTTAGGTTTGCCTATATATTGTCTCTGTGTGGGAAAATCGAGGCAGGACTGATAGATGAGGTAAGCCTGTCAGGTGGAGAGTTGTAGAGTTCTCTTTGTAATAAAGATTTCTCTTTTCTTTGGTGGCCGTAAGCATCCCACGATGGGGTGTTGAACCACGTTAAATCTCTTGTTTGCATCTCCCAATCCTAACATATAAGATCCTAACACATAGGTCCCAATGTTCCTCATTTATCTATAAATTTTTTACCCACTTAGTCAAAATTACACAGAAACATGGACCATGCATGGATGCTTCATAGTGTAGGTTTTATTGATACTGCTAAGAATATATCCGATGGAGGGAAAGAACCGACGCAAAAATTACATAGAAACATGGACCATGCATGGATGCCTCATAGTGTAGGTTATTATTGATACTGCTAAGAATATAACCGATGGAGGAAAAGAACCCATGCAAGGCATATTCAATCATAGTAGGACCATCAGTCCACTTTTATGGTAATAGCATAAAATAGAAATAAATAGAGAAGTTCAAGTCATCATCTTCGATTTGAAGGAGGTGTTACGGAAAACACAGTGTGGCCTGTTACCGAAGAAACCCATTGAAGAATTATGGGACACTTAATGTTAATTAATTATATTGCAGAAAATTCTATTCGTTTCCAATAAATATATACTTTTCCCAGGTAATGTGAAGACCTGATTCAATCCCACTAAACCTAAGCAGTTCAAAAGAAGTCATGCATGGTTTCATCAAGAATTGTGGGACACTCAATCCTCCCTTATGGTGGCAACATAAAACCCTTCCGTAATAGCAAAAACAATTGGTTGGTTTATAAGACAAAGCATCCAAATATACTGGGACCTTGATCTTCTTTTTTTGACTCATCATGATAGATTTGAGAGAAATATTCTATTTCTTTCCAAGAAAAAACATTATTTGATAGTTTTGGAAATATAATTTATACCCACTAACTTCTTTAATTGGACTTGAGAATTTTCTTTCTAATCATAATATTATATAATAGTACATGTAGATGGGGTTCATGCTCTATAAAAGCCCACCACCGAGAGAGCTTTGAGATACCTACTCCTATTTTTCTCTTTTTCTACTTTTGAGTTCTACACAATCCTAGCAAAAGAAACATGGCTCAGCTTCTCAACACCGATGGTGACGGTCGTATAAGCATGGATGAGATCGTGAGCTTCCTATAGCAAAATGGCAATGGGAACACTGCCGGTTCGGGAGCCAACGGTGCCATGACAACAAATGACTTAGATGGCAATGGGTACATCGATGGACCCGAAGAGATCACTGCCTTCATGAAGTATGCAAAAGACACATGGAAGGGCATCAATGTCTAATGAAGTTCACCACCTGAGGTTGACACCTAGGGCTGGAGTTCCTTTTGTTATTTAGGGTATGATAATAAAGCTGCATCATGTGTTTTAACCTATCTTACTTTGTAAGATGGGCATATTTTTCTTTGTATGAGGGTGGCGTAGTGACTATGAAGTGTGTGTGTGTGTGTGTGTGTGATCTTTTGTAGCACGTTTACGTTCTTAATAAATGGATGTCACTTTTGTCATGTAAGTATTAGTATCCCTGATAAGCAAGCAATGTGCAAGTACAAGATGTGAACTCTACCTATCCCAGCAAGTCCATGGCCGTAGCCCACATTCCTACGGAGAAGTGGCTCGGCTTGCTTCCCTCAAACCTCTAATAATCGAGTACTTCTGCGTACAACCCCCAACCCAACAACAAAATTCATGATAATAATAATAATAATAATTTTATTATTATTATTATTATTATTATTATTATTATTATTATTTTATTGTTATTATATTTTCATACTGATTCCTAGAGGAGAAAAAGAAAAGAAGTGGTTTTCCTTGGCTAAAGATGAATAATTAAATATATTAAGAAGAAAAGATTTACAAAAAAAGTGTAGGCATTCCTTGTTGATGCTAAAACACCAATTTGGAAGTCACTCTACCTTTGAAATTGCTGAGGGCAGAAATAACATCCCAAACGGAACTCCTTAAAGGAATCAAAATACTAATTCAAAGAAACAATCACTTAATCATTCTTGAGCATCCTAGGATAGATAAATGGTAACAAAATCAAGATGGCCCAACTAGTTACAATAGATTCTATGAAAGGCAACGTGTTTCTAGAGAATTTGTTACTGTCATGGCTTCCTTATAGTTTTGTGTGATTGTCACACCCCAATTCTGATCCAACCAGAATGGTGTGATTGAACCGTCATTGAACCAGCGGTTCACACTAGGATCTCGAATAGGCTGTGTCCACTCATACAAACCATTGCACATAACCACAATCAGAATATAAATAATACAGCGGAAGACTTTAAATAAATGAACTGAGTATCTATTGATAAATTTAAATAAAATATATAATTATTCCAAATCCAAACATAAAATATAATATTCTTACATCTACTTAATCCAACTGAAATTAACTGAAAATAATTAAAAGTCCAATCAAAGGTACACGCAGAAAGGGCACTCGCATGACGCATCATGCTTGTCCTCTCCTACCTGTACATCCAACGCAGGAACACCACCATACACCGGAGCGTTCACATAATCGTCCACCGTGTAACCTGCATCAACATCTAAAACAATGTACGTACAAAGGGTGAGCTCACAACTTAGCTCAGTAAGACAATCAGAAAATTTCACAATATTATGCATGAGTAACAATCAATTTTATGCTGTGGTCTGGTTTAAGTTTAAAATGTGCTATAAAAAGGTTTGGCGGCCCCCGCACCTCTATACACGAGTGTGTGGCACCTCATGGATCACACCACCATTGGCCCACATGCACCCATCATGGAATAGAGATAGAGCTAAGATATCCCCGTACCTCCCCTGATGCTCTACCCATACCAGTACCTAAGCCCCTACTGGCCAGGGCTTGCAAACCGGGCTCGCAACTAACCAATCCTCTATGTCATCAATGTAGGCTCTATCCCAGCACAACCGTCTACGGCATAGAGATAGAGCTAAGGCATCCCCGTATCTCCCCTGATACCCTATCCGCAACTAACCCACTAGGATAGAACAATACGCAGGTAGACCCTATCCCAACATAACTCCCTACGACATAGAGATAGAGCTAAAGCATCGTGGACAAGCCAGCGTCGACCTCGGAGACCACAGTGCCACATAACCATGGCCAGGCCAACATCAACATCGGAGACCACTGTACCACGACTTTCCCCTGATGCCCCACCCGTACCAAGCATGTTAAGATAGAATAGTACAAAAATTGCCAGTGTGAGGAATGATCCCAGGCTCCATGCCCCACTCTACACACCAACGAAAACAATCACATGCTTAACAATCACATCCTATCATGCATGAACAATAATAATAACGGAAAGTAAAGGATGGCATGTGAATATACACAAACATCACATCATATATATTCAGTGTTAATAACAAAGATTTACTGTCCATTAATTATTAGGTTTAGGTCAGATTTCCTTACCTGACGCTCGTTTGATAGCTTGCTCTACGTCGCAAGATCCAAACGTGCTATAAAAAAGTCCTACATTATTATTAGGATTTCATTAGAATAGTTTCTTAGGGTTTTACGTTTGTCGAAAAACCAACAAAGAACAAAACCAGCCTTACAGAGCTGACCGGTCACAGCATACCGGTCGCAGCACTGTGAGAAAACTGTCGACCGGTATGTCTCCGGAAGACCACACACTTGGTTTTTTGACTACCGTCGATCATTCTCCATGGATTTCCAGGGTTTCTCCTATCCATTCTAAGTCTAATCTTTGAGTTAGAGTTATCCCCAACTCATTCATGTCTTACTTCGATGAATATCATCTCGGAACTCGAATTTAGGGTTTGACGGCAATTTAGGGTTTTGAGGTCCAATTAGGGTTTTAGATCAATACCTACTTCGCAAGGTATTGATCCATCCATACAACTATTCTAAAGTCATAGGATAATAAGAGTGGTTAAAACACTTACCGTTGACTCGATGTAAAAAAAAAAAAAAAAAAAAAAAAAAAAAAAAAAAAAAAAAAAAAAAAAAAAAAAAAACACAACAGTTTTAGAATACATGATGCTTGGGAGGACCGGAAAAGAAGAGCCCAAGCTCCTTGAAGCAAGTAACCACCTCTATCAATCCGATAGAGCATAAAAAGGTGGTGTGCTAGGGCTATGTGGAAAACAAATAAATTGACCACCTATTTCCATCATGTGGTTAGAAGGTTTGGGATAGAAAATTTGACAATATATTGAACCCAAGATCTACTGTTATACGTCAAGTTTCTTCCCAAAGGAAGGTGGCTAAATATCCAAATATTGCACTGAAAGATTCAGTATGGCCTAGAAGATGCACACAAATGATTGAGCTTCAATTGCTGAGATGGTGCATGCTTATACATGGGCGATGAGAGGTTTAAACCAGCAAATGGCGTAAGGGTTTTCCTTATTTATTGCTGAGATTTTACTATCCTCTTTCTATTTGTTTCTTTAATTGAACCTTTCAAGGCTCTATTGTTGGAACATCCAACAAAGAGGACTCACTACATGAGGTAAGCAATGAAAGGCGACTGTGCATGCCTGCGTGTATATTTTTCTCTCTCATTATCCTTTTTGTTATATTTTTTAGTGAATAAGGTTTATTAAACAAAGAGAAAAGACACCCAATGACATAATATACAAGAAATCGAATACAGTAAAGGTTACTTAAAGTAACCTAATCTGCAATCCTCAAGATGAAACAATGAAATGATATTTTGCATTATCAGATTTGGAGGCAGGGAGATGATGATTAATCATTGATCCCATCACAGCCTCAATTGAATTCCTGATCTGTTGGAGGTTCTCGATGTGTTGGACCATCTTCTTAGGTTCCTTTCCCACCAAATGTTATAAATTGTTGCACTGAAAATAATTTTAATAACAACATATAGAGTTACCCTTGAAGTCAGACTGAATTCAACACCGTTCATCTTCCAAGGAGAGATGAGAATGATGGGTAGGTGAACATTAACGGAGGATCCCTAACCTAATCCAGTGACAAAGAGGATAGTCGAAAAATAGGAGATCAATGTCTTCCCTCTTTTTTGGCAAATGGTTAGAGAAATATAATTAAATGAAAAATATGCTCGAAAAAAAAAAAACAAGTACATGGTTTGGAACCAACCTCACATTCGGCATTGCCATCAGCAAGGAAGAACCAAAACCGTTGAGAAAAATGAAACCTTTGACGATCCTGAGTGTCCCTAGCTAACTCTTTAAATACACAAGGTGGACATGAATCACAATGGTTTATGGTCTACGATCTAACTACATAATTTGTATTGGCGAAATAAGTCTCCTTTAGAGTTCGTATTAACTCAATCGAGATTTGCCGTTATCGGTGACAGCGTGATCTGATAGAGGCCGCTACTTTGATGAATGGTGCTATCTTTTCGATGTCTCATTTCATTTTAAATCATTGGTTGGGGTTTACATTCCCTGTAATTCGTAGGAAACCTTTGTTAGGGATTTTTTTGGGTTTTGCCACCTGTGGAATGGGTTAAGATCCACTTTAGTGCGTTGGAGAATTCGGGGCCGGCTTCAACGGGTCTGGTGTGTCATAGGGTTGATGGAGATCCAATTAGTGTTTTGGAGAGTATCTTTCGGTGCACTCAAATTTCAAGGCCGAACTAAGTGCTTTCTTTCATGGTGTTCGATTAGCAAAGCAAAATGAGTTATGAAAATTTTGAATTGATTCGGATTGTCTATCGATGGTTCAAGCCCTTCACAATGGCATGGTTCCTTGGCTGTTTCTCCAAGAATGGTGGGTGTTATCTGTTGTCTTTGCTTTAGTTTCATGGAAACTATGGTATTGTTTTAGAGAAGCTAATGTGGTGGCAGACTCACTAGCTAAATACATGGCTCATCAAGGTTGGTCTCTTATTTGGACCGATCATCCTTCTATTGTGTCTCGAGATATTGCATGGCATGTTCAAATGTGTTTTCATTTTTGGTTTCTTCACTCTTTGTAAGTATTCACACTTTCTCAGATGATGGCAATGCCAAAGGTGGATGGAAATGTTTTTTTTATCTCTCTCTTGGGATAATTGGACATGTATTTTGTAGATATTTTTTTCTTTTTGATAAAGTTTCTTTGCTGATCTTTAGATTGCTAAGTGGCTTGCATGTGATACTCTTTAGCATACTGAAGAAAAAATAGGTTTCAAAAAATGATTAAAATAATAAATTTAGCCAAACTAATAAAAAATAGCCCTCTTAAATATATGAGGATACACATCTAATTAATGCTCCAATTTGGTACACCTAGAGTGTTGGGTCAGCGTCTTGTATTCTGTGGGGTCCACACGATTAGAGGGATTGTACTTGTATTAGGGTTTGGGTCTACTACATGTACGGGGATAAATCGATAATTGTGGGGACTAGTGTTTTTAGGTTTGCCTATATATTGTCTCTGTGTGGGAAAAATCGAGGCAAGACTGATAGATGAGGTAAGCCTGTCAGGTGGAGAGTTGTAGAGTTCTCTTGGTAATAAAGATTTCTCTTTTCTTTGGTGGCCGTAGGCATCCCACGATGGGGTGTTGAACCACGTTAAATCTTCTTGTTTGCATCTCCCAATCCTAACATATAAGATCCTAACATATAGGTCCCAATGTTCCTCATTTATCTATAAATTTTTGACCCACTTAGCCAAAATTACACAGAAACATGGACCATGCATGGATGCTTCATAGTGTAGGTTTTTATTGATACTGCTAAGAATATATCCAATGGAGGGAAAGAACCCATGCAAAAATTACACAGAAACATGGACCATGCATGGATGCTTCATAGTGTAGGTTTTTATTGATACTGCTAAGAATATAACCGATGGAGGAAAAGAACCCACGCATGGCATCTTCAATCATTGTAGGACCATCAGTCCACTTTTATGGTAATAGCATAAAATAGAAATAAACAGAGAAGTTCAAGTCATCATCTTCGATTTGAAAGAGGTGTTACAGAAACAGTATGTGTGTCCTGTTACAGAAGAAACCCATTGAAGAATTATGGGACACTGAAATGTTAATTAATGATATTGCAGAAAATTCTATTCGTTTCCAATAAATATATACTTTTCCCAAGTAATGTGAAGACCCGATTCAATTCCACTAAACCTAAGCAGTTCAAAAGAAGTCATGCATGGTTTCATCAAGAATTGTGGGACACTCAATCCTCCCTTATGGTGGCAACATAAAACCCTTCCGTAATAGCAAAAACAATTGGTTGGTTTACAAGACAAAGCATCTAAATATAGTGGGACCTAGATCTTCTTTTTTGACTCATCATGATAGATTTGAGAGAAATATTCTATTTCTTCCCAAGCAAAAACATTATATGATAGTTTGGAAACGTAATTTATACCCACTAACTTCCTTAAATGGACTTGAGAATTTTCTTTCTAATCATAATACTATATAATAGTACATGTAGATGAGGTTCATGGTCTATAAAAGCTTTCCACCGTGAGAGCTTTGAGATACCTACGCCTGTTTTTTTCTTTAACTTTCTACTTTTGAGTTCAACACAACCCTAGCAAAAGAAACATGGCTCAGCTTCTCAACCAGGAGATGCAAATTTTTCTGCAGAAATTCGACACCGATGGTGACGGTCGTATAAGCATGGATGAGATCGAGAGCTTCCTCAAGCAAAATGGCAATGGGAACACTGCCGGTTCGGGAGCCAACGGTGCCATGACAGCAAATGACTTAGATGGCAATGGGTACATCGATGGACCAGAAGAGATCGCTGCCTTCATGAAGTATGCAAAAGACACTTGGAAGGGCATCAATGTCTAATGAACTTCACCACCTGAGGTTGATACCTAGGACTGGAGTTCCTTGTGTTATTTAGGGTATGATAATAAAGCTGCATCATGTGTTTTAACCTATCTTACTTTGTAAGATGGGCATATTTTTCTTTGTATGAGGGTGGCGTAGTGACTATGAAGTGTGTGTGTGTGTGTCATCTTTTGTAGCACGTTTACATTATTAATAAATGGATGTCACTTTTGTCATGTAAGTATTAGTATCCCTGATAAGCAAGCAATGTTCAAGTACAAGATGTGAACTCTACATATCTCAGCAAGTCCATGGCCGTAGCCCACATTCCTACAGAGAAGTGGCTCGGCTTGCTTCCCTCAAACCTCTAATAATCGAGTACTTCTGCATACAACCCCCAACCCAACAACAAAATTGATGATAATAATAATAATATTAATTTTATTATTATTATTATTATTATTATTAATTATTATTATTATTATTATTTTATTGATATTATATTTTCTTCTCTGATTCTTTGAAGAGAAAAGGAAAAGAAGTGGTTTTCCTTGGCTAAAGATGAATAATTAAATATATTAAGAGGAAAAAAGATTTACAAAAATAGTGTAGGCATTCCTTGATGATACTAAAACACCAATTTGGAAGTCACTCTACCATTGAAATTGCCAAGGGCAGAAATAACATCCCAAACGGAACTCCTTAAAGGAATCAAAATATTAATTCAAAGAAACAATCTCTTAATCATTCTTGAGCATCCTAGGATAGATAAATGGTAACAAAATAAAGTTGGCCCGACTAGTTACAACAGATTCTATGAAAGGCAACGTGTTTCTAGAGAATTTGTTACTGTCTTGGCATCCTTATAGTTGTGTGTGATCTTCGAAGAAATTGAACTAAGAGAGTAATTGAAGATGGATACAATCCCAGGGAACTGATTACTGCTGAATGAAAACAATAACAAAATAAGAATCAATTCAATCCCAGGACATCGAATACCCATCTCCTTTTCTAGGTGGATGCCTGAAATCAAAGTTGAAAACTGTGCAATGAATATCGAGCGAGTATAGTTACCATAGCAGCACATAAGATTTCTGAATTGATATTGAAAAACTCCACCGGCTCCGACGTGGCCGGTATTCTTGAGAGTGTTTCCTTCTGTATTAAGCTTTATCCATCTTGGAACTGGTTTGCTACACAACAGTTTTAGAATACATGATGCTTGGGAGGACCGAAAAGAAGAGCCCAAGCTCCTTGAAGCAAGTAACCACCTCTATCAATCTGATAGAGCATAAAGCAGGTGGTGCTAGGGCTATGTGGAAAACAAATAAATTGACCCCCTATTTCCATCATGTGGTTAGAAGGTTTGGGATAGAAAATTTGACAATATATTGAACCCAAGATCTACTGTTATACATCAAGTTTCTTCCCAAAGGAAGGTGGCTAAATATCCAAATATTGCACTGAAAGATTCAGTATGGCCTAGAAGATGCACACAAATGATTGAGCTTCAATTGCTGAGATGGTGCATGCTTATACATGGGCGATGAGAGGTTTAAACCAGCAAATGGCGTAAGGGTTTCCCTTATTTATTGCTGAGATTTTACTATCCTCTTTCTATTTGTTTCTTTAATTTAACCTTTCAAGGCTCTATTGTTGGAACATCCAACAAAGAGGACTCACTACATGAGGTAAGCAATGAAAGGCGACTGTGCATGCCTGCGTGTATATTTTTCTCTCTCATTATCCTTTTTGTTATATTTTTTAGTGAATAAGGTTTATTAAACAAAGTGAAAAGACACCCAATGACATAATATACAAGAAATCGAATACAGTAAAGGTTACTTAAAGTAACCTAATCTGCAATCCTCAAGATGAAACAATGAAATGATATTTTGCATTATCAGATTTGGAGGCAGGGAGATGATGATTAATCATTGATCCCATCACAGCCTCAATTGAATTCCTGATCTGTTGGAGGTTCTCGATGTGTTGGACCATCTTCTTAGGTTCCTTTCCCACCAAATGTTATAAATTGTTGCACTGAAAATAATTTTAATAACAACATATAGAGTTACCCTTGAAGTCAGACTGAATTCAATACCGTTCATCTTCCAAGGAGAGATGAGAATGATGGGTAGGTGAACATTAACGGAGGATCCCTAACCTAATCTAGTGACAAAGAGGATAGTCAAAAAATAGGAGATCAATGTCTTCCCTCTTTTTTGGCAAATGGTTAGAGAAATATAATTAAATGAAAAATATGGTCGAAAAAAAAAACAAGTACATGGTTTGGAACCAACCTCACATTCGGCATTGCCATCAGCAAGGAAGAACCAAAACCGTTGAGAAAAATGAAACCATTGACGATCCTGAGTGTCCCTAGCTAACTCTTTAAATACACAAGGTGGACATGAATCACAATGGTTTATGGTCTACGATCTAACTACATAATTTGTATTGGCGAAATAAGTCTCCTTTAGAGTTCGTATTAACTCAATCGAGATTTGCCGTTATCGGTGACAGCGTGATCTGATAGAGGCCGCTACTTTGATGAATGGTGCTATCTTTTCGATGTCTCATTTCATTTTAAATCATTGGTTGGGGTTTACATTCCCTGTAATTCGTAGGAAACCTTTGTTAGGGATTTTTTTGGGTTTTGCCACCTGTGGAATGGGTTAAGATCCACTTTAGTGCGTTGGAGAATTCGGGGCCGGCTTCAACGGGTCTGGTGTGTCATAGGGTTGATGGAGATCCAATTAGTGTTTTGGAGAGTATCTTTCGGTGCACTCAAATTTCAAGGCCGAACTAAGTGCTTTCATTCATGGTGTTCGATTAGCAAAGCAAAATGAGTTATGAAAATTTTGAATTGATTCGGATTGTCTATCGATGGTTCAAGCCCTTCACAATGGCATGGTTCCTTGGCTGTTTCTCCAAGAATGGTGGGTGTTATCTGTTGTCTTTGCTTTAGTTTCATGGAAACTATGGTATTGTTTTAGAGAAGCTAATGTGGTGGCAGACTCACTAGCTAAATACATGGCTCATCAAGGTTGGTCTCTTATTTGGACCGATCATCCTTCTATTGTGTCTCGAGATATTGCATGGCATGTTCAAATGTGTTTTCATTTTTGGTTTCTTCACTCTTTGTAAGTATTCACACTTTCTCAGACGATGGCAAGGCCAAAGGTGGATGGAAATGTTTTTTTATATCTCTCTCTTGGGATAATTGGACATGTATTTCTTAGATATTTTTTTCTTTTTGATAAAGTTTCTTTGCTGATCTTTAGATTGCTAAGTGGCTTGCATGTGATACTCTTTAGCATACTGAAGAAAAAATAGGTTTCAAAAAATGATTAAAATAATAAATTTAGCCAAACTAATAAAAAATAGCCCTCTTAAATATATGAGGATACACATCTAATTAATGCTCCAATTTGGTACACCTAGACTGTTGGGTCAGCGTCTTGTATTCTGTGGGGTCCACACGATTAGAGGGATTGTACTTGTATTAGGGTTTGGGTTTCTTACATGTACGAGGATAAATCGATAATTGTGGGGACTAGTGTTTTTAGGTTTGCCTATATATTGTCTCTGTGTGGGAAAAATCGAGGCAAGACTGATAGATGAGGTAAGCCTGTCAGGTGGAGAGTTGTAGAGTTCTCTTGGTAATAAAGATTTCTCTTTTCTTTGGTGGCCGTAGGCATCCCACAATGGGGTGTTGAACCACGTTAAATCTTCTTGTTTTCATCTCCCAATCCTAACATATAAGATCCTAACATATAGGTCCCAATGTTCCTCATTTATCTATAAATGTTTGACCCACTTAGCCAAAATTACACAGAAACATGGACCATGCATGGATGCTTCATAGTGTAGGTTTTTATTGATACTGCTAAGAATATAACCGATGGAGGAAAAGAACCCACGCATGGCATCTTCAATCATTGTAGGACCATCAGTCCACTTTTATGGTAATAGCATAAAATAGAAATAAACAGAGAAGTTCAAGTCATCATCTTCGATTTGAAAGAGGTGTTACGGAAAAAGCAGTGTGTCCTGTTACAGAAGAAACCCATTGAAGAATTATGGGACACTTAAATGTTAATTAATGATATTGCAGAAAATTCTATTCGTTTCCAATAAATATATACTTTTCCCAAGTAATGTGAAGACCCGATTCAATTCCACTAAACCTAAGCAGTTCAAAAGAAGTCATGCATGGTTTCATCAAGAATTGTGGGACACTCAATCCTCCCTTATGGTGGCAACATAAAACCCTTCCGTAATAGCAAAAACAATTGGTTGGTTTATAAGACAAAGCATCCAAATATAGTGGGACCTAGATCTTCTTTTTTGACTCATCATGATAGATTTGAGAGAAATATTCTATTTCTTCCCAAGCAAAAACATTATATGATAGTTTGGAAACGTAATTTATACCCACTAACTTCCTTAAATGGACTTGAGAATTTTCTTTCTAATCATAATACTATATAATAGTACATGTAGATGAGGTTCATGGTCTATAAAAGCTCACCACCGTGAGAGCTTTGAGATACCTACGCCTGTTTTTTTCTTTAACTTTCTACTTTTGAGTTCA
>CM053266.1:25153947-25239013 GCA_028583415.1 Protea cynaroides
CCCTTATGAGCCTTACCGGGTCGATGCAGGTCAATTTGGCTCGGTTCGGTTCGATCCGGTTTGGCCAGTCCGCGCGACGGTTCGGTTTGAACTAAACCGAGTATATATTACTTTTTCCTTTTTTTTCCTTCAAATCGAACCGCTTTGGTCTGACAGGATTGAACCAGAGAGTCGGTTCACCGAGCCAAACCACCAGTTCAATTTTTTGTTCAACCCGGTTCATTTTTCCTCGATAAACGGTAGCAAATTTTGGATTTTTGGTCGAATTATAGGGTCCAAAATGGATTTGATGGGTCGGAAGAGGGTCGGGTTATCCGGTCATAATTCCGGGTTTTTCGGGTCAGACATCGGGTCATATTTTCGGGTTTTCGGGTCAGGACTGGGTCTGCCAGACGGGCCGGGTTTGCCAAGTCGGGCTGGCTTTGGCCTGGCCGGCCGGGCCAGCCCTTCTTGTGTCGGTCTTGGCTCTGCGCCCAGTCGGGTTGACTGGCCCGAGCAACCCGCAACCCGGTTAGGGTTAGCGATCCGGCGCCGAGTCGACCCGGCGATGACTCGGCGCCGTCAAAATTTTTTTTTTTCTCCCACCCACGAGTGCATCTCACTCGCAGATTCCGCCGGCGATTGCCGGCGTTCGGCGGCCGACGCCGGCGATTTTTATATCGCCTTTCGACCGACAAAACAAATCAAGCTATATACCGTTGGAAAGGTCTCGAAGAGACGGAGCATTCTGATAGACTTGATCGAGATTCGATCCAAAACTTGAGAAAAATTTCTCTTTTAATTTGATCATTCATTATCAGTCTTTATAATCGATCTCCATCGATTCTAGGTCTGTATGGTTGGTTCTGATACCAACTATTAGAATATTATGAGTTTAGGGTTTTCAAGAAACTCATTCTCCATCCATACAGTAGCCCTAGAACACAATAGAGAAATCATAAACTATGAATCATAAAGACATACTTGTCTGTGAAGAGATTAATTCCATACGCTCCACGACGCTCCAAGCTTTGATCGAAATCCATCGGCTACAGTCTTCCACAGCCTCCAGAGGATATCCTAACGTCTCTTGCTAATGGGTGCAGAGAACTGATTAACCGTGGCTGTGGGGACTCTAACATTGTATTTATAGAATACAGATGTAACCCTAAAACCCTTCCCACAATAGAATTAGGGTTACCAAACCTATCTCATACCGTGTGACAAACAAAACCAAACCGATTATACCGTGTCAATCAGATTCCCATTGAATTAACTAGTTTAGGTAATTAATTAAGCCCACATAAACCTAACAGAAAGAGCTTACACAAAATTTTCAAAATGCTTTAAAAGTCCTACAAGTATTTTTGGGACTGTCTCAACTACTTGGACTGCTCATCCAGATGGTGTTATTAAGATCAACTCAGATGCTGCTTTTCAGGATGGTTCAACTTCGGGAGGCATTGGTTTTTTCTTTCGTAATTCTAATGGTCGACCACTTTTGGCAACGTCCGGCACATTGCTCTTCATTTTAGTGAAAATGGGCAAATCCCTTACTATTCAATCGGCTCTTCACTATTCAACCGACTCCTCTAACTGCACGTGACATTGGCATTCAAAACATAATGGTGGAATCTGACTCTCTTATGGTGATTCATTACTTTACCAAATTAGAACGTTTTGTTGATAGTGAGATATAACCAATCATTGAAGATATTCATCATCTAGTTTATCATTGGTATAATATTCTTTTCATCACACCTTTGCCGGAAAGACTCTGACTAGTTCATGTTTAATTACTTGGTCTAACTCTTCTCTATGGCTCTAAGAATTTTGTATAAAGGAAGACATCGTACGCGATTTGCTTATCAATAAATTTCTGTTTCACTAAAATTAAAAAAAAATAAAAAAATCTTAGCTTATGTTTGGAAGCCATGAAAAAAAAAAATGAAATAGAGGGTAAAGTGGTAAACACATAAATTCATGATTACTTTTTATCTTATGATCTTTATTTTTTATTTGGTCCTGAATTTTAATCGTATCTTGGTATCTCGGGTAACTGAAATCGATCGATACAAAGAGTTTCCGTCTCTGCTGCTGAAACCGAAATCGATTTGTATTCGGTCAATCGATTTTCGGTCCCCAACCAGATTTTAGTTCCTGCATGTTGACATCGGTGGTTCTTATAATAGGGCCTATTGTACAGCTTCAAAGTTCAAAATAGGCAAAGAGGTCCTACATTTTCGATGTCAGAGTCCAAGCTTGCGAGTCTACGATCCTCTGGGGTTTTCAAAATCGGAACCAAATTTCTTCTGGTAAAATCAATCCGAGAAACGTGTAGGTGTATACCAGTGTGAGTTTCGTCTTCTCAGATAACCATTAATCGAAGAAGGTTATTTATTTTATATCCATGGACACACCCAATCCCTCTTCCCTTCGAGTATTGATTCGTCCCTCTTCTTCGACTGCAACTGTTTCGTCTTCTGCTTCTGCAATCATTTCCTCGTCTTTGTCTTCTGCTTCTACTACTTCTACTTTTACCCCTGCTCTAACAACAAGCACGTTAGTTCCCCCTCTTTCATCTGCGGCTCCGCTTGCTATCAACCCCTCAGCCTCATCTTCGTCCTCGACATCGACTTCGGCATCTGCTTCGTCTCAAATTTTATCTTCAGAAGGCGGCGTTGTAGTTGTTGGGTTTATTGGGAGGAGAGAGGATGACGTTACCCAGCTCATTAACCGGATTCTTGATGCCAATATCTTTGGATCAGGCAATCTCGATAAAAGATTTCCAGTTCTGTCGCGCAGTACGGGAGAAGAGGTACTGGGGCAGGCGGCGAAGGATTGGTTCCGAAGGAGGAGAATCAGTTATCATCACGATGAGGAGAAAGGAATCCTTTTTTTGCAATTATCTTCCATTCAGTGTCCGGCATTTGAAAGACTGTTAGAGTCGTCTTCAGGATTTGAGTCCGTAGTGGAAGAATGCGAATCTGGGGACCTCCAAGGGATGCTCGTTATGTTCTCTGTGAGTTATTAAGCTTCTTTTCAGCTCTTATCTTATCCTTCAGTCCCTTTTTACCTTGAACGAGTGGATGCTATATATTCGATGATCTGGAAAGAAGTATTTCAACTTTTTATTGAATTCTAATACTGTGGACGAGGTTTCTAATGCCCCAAAGAAAAAAAAGAAAGTTTGTGTTGTTAACTGGAAATTAACCATTTTCGTCTGCGTAAGGTTTTCCTTGACGTTGTAAGTCGGAAAGATATAATGGTTATTGGTAAGCTAGTATCAGTAAGTAAAACTTTATATCATTGACTTAGTGTTCGATTGAAATAGAATTCGTTACTGATGAAATGGAACTATAAGAGTAAGAATTTGGCATTTTCTTTTCAATTGTTTGATTATTGTGGGTTTAAATGGAAGTACCTTTTTAAACTTCTATAATTCAGATGTATAATTTCATTATCAATGCAGGTTTGCCATGTAATCATATTCCTTCAGGAGGGATCGCGGTTTGATACCCAAATATTGAAAAAGTTGCGCATGTTACAAGCTGCGAAACATGCTTTGGTTCCATTTGTGAAATCCCGGATTATACCATTATTTACATCCAAATATTCCTCTTCGTCCTCTTCACAACCAACTGTTCCAGTCACTTCCTCCAATAATTCCTCTCCAAATAGAAGTGTTAGCATCACTGGACGTCACACTTCAGCTATTTCACTTATGTCAGGGTTGGGTTCCTATGCTTCTTTATTTCCAGGCCAATGTACACCAGTTATTCTTTTTGTTTTCCTTGATGACTTCTCAGATGGCCTAACTCAGGTAGAGGAGTCATCGGATACCTTGTCATCAAACCAAACCTCTGGATTGAATGGCATATCTCGGCCAAGCTTGTCCATGAAAGGTTCAAGTTCTGTTGTTATGCTTGCACGTCCAATGAGTAAATCTGAAGGTGGTCTCAAGAAAAAGCTACAGTCGTCTCTTGAAGCACAGATCCGGTTTTTGATTAAGAAATGCCGTACACTGTCGGGCTCTGAGGTCAGTCATTCTGGGTCTAGAGGTGGGGGCAGTGTAAATTCAGCACCTTTGTTTTCCCTTGAAGCTTCAAGAGCTGTTGCTCTATTGGACAGGTTAACGAACCAGAAAGGTGAATCTCTTGATTTTGCCGCTGGTATTGTGGATGATGTTATAAATACAAAGGCGTCTTCTGACACACTTCTGCTTGAAAGTCTCAACCAGAGTGCAAATAAAGAGGATATTCAATCTATAAAGGAGTTCATCTATCGGCAGTCTGATACCTTAAGAGGGAGAGGTGGCTTATCTACCAGCACCAGTAGTGGCTCTGCTGCTGGTGGCGGTATGGTAGCTGTAGCTGCAGCTGCAGCCGCAGCCTCAGCTGCGTCTGGGAAGTCATTTACTACTCCTCCTGAACTTCCAACTTTGGAGAACTGGTTGTTGTCTAGTCAGCTTATTGTAGATGCAGTGCTTTCCGCTAGACGCCGATGTCTTGATGAAAACGAATTCAGCAAAAGAAAGCCCCCTAGAAGAAATGCTGCTTCGTCAAAGGTTGATGGAGTTGCTTCTGGCGGAACAGATCCTAGAGAAGCTGCTGTATCTTGGCTAGAAAGTGGTAAAGGCCTGAACATGAAATTTTCGACTGCATGGTGTCGGCGAGCTCTACCAGCTGCAAAGGAGGTTTATCTGAGTGATTTACCTGCTTGTTATCCAACTTCTCTGCATGAGGCACATCTACAGAAAGCATTGCGAGCTTTTCGGTCCATGGTCAAGGGACCTGCTGTGCATTCTTTCTCTAAAAAGTTAGAAGAAGAATGCACATCCATTTGGAGATCGGAGAGGCAGCTCTGTGATGCTGTTAGTTTGACAGGAAAACCGTGCATGCATCAGAGACACAATGTCGAGATTGGTGGTTCTCTTTTAGGAGCTGAGGTCAAGCAGCATTCTAGTGGATTTGTTTTTCTTCATGCTTGCGCTTGTGGCCGTTCCCGCCGCCTGAGAGATGATCCTTTTGATTTCGAAACAGCCAATGATACTTTAAGTTTCTTACCTGAATGCGATAGTCCCCTTCCAGCTCTTCAAATTCCGAAAGTAAGCAATCCAAATCCTATACTGCCTTCCTCATGGAGTCTGATTCGACTTGGAGGTGCACGGTATTATGAACCTTCTAAAGGCTTGCTTCAAAGTGGTTTCTGCTCCAGTGAGAAGTTTCTTTTGAAATGGACAATTTTGCTTGAGAAACCAAAAAAACTGAAGACTTTGTCAGCGGGTACATCCCACAAAGGAGCTGTAGTAATGTCTGAGGAATCCAAGGTTGAATCTATGGAAGAAGTAAAGAACGCTAGTGGTGCTCAGTCATTCCAAGTAGAAGTACAAAATGGAGTAAAAAGTCAAAGAAAACACACCGATAATGATTATGATGATAAGAAAATCAGTTTCGGTAGGGGTCTTCCCCATTTTACAATGAGGAAACCTTTTTCTGAGGTTGTTGCTGGATCAGTAGCTGCAGATTCGGCTTTTCCTCCTCTTCAGCAGAGGAAACAGCCTTTAGTGGCTTCAGAAAAAGGTATTAAGAGAAGTGGTGCAAGAAATAAAAGTGAGCAGCAGGTTCATGCAACTGCCGATAGTGAAGAATTTCAAAAATCTGAAGATCTTTCTTCTGTTCAAGAGAGTTTAAATGGGATAAGGACTAACGATGACACAGATAGTGACCCATTTTTGCAGATAGGAAGCAATGTAGTTCCAATGAACATGAATGGCAGTGGAAAGATCAAACCAAGTACTTCTGTGAAGCATGCTGTAGTGTATGTTGGATTTGAGCACGAGTGTTCCCATGGCCATCGTTTCATATTAACTCCAGAGCATCTCAATGGGCTTGGTTACCCATATTCGTCACCTGAAGATTCTAATGTTCCTTCATGTTGGGAAAGTTCTGAGCGGAAAGTTGAAGAGCAATCGAACTTAACTAAGAACGGTGGACGAGAAAAGGCTTATCCACACTTGAATGAAATGGCTGGTACTGCTGTTAATAAGGTGAGAACTTCAAATAAGTCAAAGGAGACAATGGCTGGTGGTAACCAATATTGGAATGGAACACTCTTGAAATCTGTAGAAGATGTTGAAGAGAGCCTTCAGTCTATTACACTTGATGATCGTGGATCTGCATTTTCCCTTTTGAATCGGAATTTACCATTATACATGAACTGCCTACACTGCAGAAAATCAAGGAATAAGAAAGATACACAGAATATCAAGTTTGCAAGTACAATATCACAGCTTCAAAGGATTTTTCTGGTAAATCTCTTCATTTAGTTTCTTGTACTTTTTTTAAACCTTTGTGCAGAACTCGTTTGCTCATAATTGGTATATGATAATCATGTGTATGCTGGACTGCATGGAGAATTCTGAGTTATATTTTAACTGAAATGGACATTGTGTATATCTTCTGAGCTGCCCGTCATGTTTAGTTTTCCCACCCAGGAGGATTCACCTTTAATTTTAGTTATGGATCTCTGTCTCCTTGGTTGATTAAGTTCAATCACAGTTCAACTTGATTCTAACCTGGAATGAAATACTTTCTGGTCTGTTCTCGTTTCTTATGCTTCCGTTGATGGAGTCGTCATGCTGATAAAATTTAACCCAAGAATGTCTTGGTTTGTGTACCTGTCCATCTCAGTTGTTCCATTAAGTCAACATGGTCAGTTGTGATAAATTTTGATAATGGCATGATATAGCTGGAGAAGTTACTTCATAAGATTTGTTATTTATGTAATGGCTGGTCTGGTCAGATGATTTCTGGATCACATGTTAGGGCTGAACTGATGTCCTTACCATTACCTTACTTCAGCATTTTTGTTGCATGTTTTCTTCTTGGGATGTCTTATGACATTGCTTCAATAAATTATTTTTTTTTGATGAATTGCATGGCCTTTTCATGTCTGTCCCTCTCTTGTTGGCTGTTACCAATGCCAGGTGTTAATTCTGTTGAAGTGCCATATTGTACATCTGAATGTAGTAGAGCTGTAAATTGGATACTTCAGCCCTTTTTGGTTCTATTTTTTTTTTTTTTTGTTAATACTGAAGTTGAAATGGCTTAAATCAAGTCACTCTGGGTTATCCTGTGTGCTGGACCTTATGGTCCAGCAGGCACCATGGTAACAGTAGATTGACCGAGTTTTTGAGGTACTAATTGTTCTATATGCCCCAGACCTTCATTGGTTGGTTTGTCCTTTAGAAAAAGATGTTGATGTGATGGAGTATTGTAGAAGCTTTTCTTAAAATTTCTAGTCCGAAAATTAATGCCTGATAGTGGATTCAGGAGCTTATGGAAGCTCTGCCTGAAAGGAGATAGCTGTTGCTCATGGCTGCTTCCAAGCTGCAAGGATGAGAATGACTAATGTCCAACAATGGATGCTTTACTTGTGAGCTGAATCATCATTCTGCTTCATTTGGTCCACAGCAAAATGTTTTGGGAAGGGAATGCACTGCCAATTGATGCTTTGTTAATGGAGTTTGTCCCTGAGTTAGGCTCATGTAAAACTCATTTGTAGAATGTTGTAGGTTGAAAAAGTACAGAAATGTACTGTAGCAGACTCTGTGAGAGAGTAAGAGTCTCATTTTCCTCTCATGAGGAAATTGAACATTCTGATTGCTGATAAGGTTAGTGAATAATTTATGGCCTCTTTCTGATTGGGGTATCCCAACATGATGCTTTGTTATTTATAACTAAGTATGTGTTTGGTATCTTCTATTTTTTTTTTTTTTTTGATTTTTGTCTATTTATCAAAAGCATTTTTAAAAATCATTTTTGATAAAAAATAAAATGTTGTTTGGTAACTACAATAAAAAATAGATCGTAGAATGAAAAATAGATTTGATATACCTATGTTTAAAAATAATTTTAATAACTTTAATAGATCCATTGGCATCTTCAGCTGGTCTCCAATGGCCTCTATGCAATCGCACCTTAATGAATTTTCAGGTAGGATTCTCGCCGGAGAATGCTGCTGCAAATCCTCCCAAGTAAGCATTCATATCTAGCAAATTCCGGCACTTTCATTTCTGCCCAAGATGATTGTTTATAGCCTTGTAACATCCAGTCCTCCTGTTCCACTCTTCCACAGCTGTGTATTCTTTCTGAACATCTCTTCTGTGATTCCTGCAACACTCCCGCTGCTAATCCTCAGAGGAATAGCATGCAATCTCGCTGGCCATTGGGCTAGCAGACCACCGACAATTTCACTAACATCAGATACTTCTGGTAGTGGGGTTATGCAAGTCTCCAATTTGGTGTACCTGAAGTTCTGTGAGCTATTTTGTTGACCATTTGCCATTCAATCATGAATGATATGATGGATAGAAAAAAGCAATTGCTGAGCATACCAAGCCTTATCGGGGTTTTGTGCTGAAGAGCAGAATTGGGGCTTCCTAGAGGCAATTATGCAATTATCATACCAAGAGAAAATCAGTTTTCCATTTTTCGTTTCAGTCTCCAAACGCTTGAAGAAATTCGTGGAAGAAGATGCCAGCGATGGTATGTCCTTAGCGTTGCAAGGGCTCACCATCTGATCTAAACCTTCACAAAATTGCAAAGATCCAAGTCTGAGTGTTGCTCTGTCTAAATTGCAGTTTTGTCTCAGATTCAAGAGGAATCTATGGCAGATTGAAGAATTGGCTACCAGTAGTGAAGAACAAAACAACAGGTTTTCAGAAGGAAAGAAAAAGAACCACTCTCTCTCTCTCTCTCTCAAGCTGACTAAGAAGCAAGTGGCCAACTTGAAGACTAGTTACGTCTGAGAATTGAAAGGAGAAAACCAACGCTATAGATGAGATGGAGGCGATGGAACTTCTAAGAGTTTCAGAAGACGATATTCAATTCCAGAAAATCATGGAATTAACAGAAGAGAATAATAAGTGAATAACTAATAAGTGAATAAAACAATCTAATTGGAATTTCAAAGGACAGTTAATTGAAGTAACAAATGAAAGAATATTAGATTCAATTGAGAACCGTTAATTGAGTTTGAAAAGGGAAATAGAAAGAACCCAAAATTTAGGGGAAAATTAAAGATAACAGAAAACCAAAGAGAGATGAAGATTTGCAGAAAAGCAAAGAAAGAATACCAGATTCCTACGATCTCAATTAAAGCATTCAAAGAGAAATGAAGATTTGCAGAAAAGCAAATCTCTTCTGCAAATTCATTTGTTCAATCTGCTATCGGATCTCTTTGAGTTTACCTTTTTCTTTTTCTTCTTTTTTTTCAGGGATTTTCCAATGTGTGCTTCCAGACGGGCAGCAACGATGACCTCCATTACATTCCTCATCACACTCTCGATGAAATCCTCAACGAATCCAATTCTTCGTCTTCTCCTTCCTCTCCATCTTCCTTCAACAGTGTTGTCCATCGTCGCAGGTTCTTCTTTGATCCTTCCTTCCTTTGGTAAGCAGTCCTCTGTCACAGGTTCTTCTCTGATCCTTCCTTCGTTTGGAGAAGAAGATGTTTCGGTGATGATTTTCAGTTATTCGGAAATGAGAGTTTCGTGGAAAGATGTTTATGTTATATTGAAGTTTACGTTTTTACCCTCAATTTCAGGGCCGTTGGAGAGGTAAAACTCACGTGTAACTTAATTTGCGCAAAACACAACTAAAAATCATTTTTGGCGAGAAATCAAAAAGAGGTCTCACCCTTTTTTTGAATTTGAGCCTCTTTTTGTTTTTTCTTTTCATAAATAACATCCAAAAATCATACCAAATGCCTACAAAAACAAAAACTTGTCAGAAAAAAAAAAAAAAGTGATACCAAACACAGCCTAAGATGATTCGAGAACAGAAATAGAATGATATATGACTATTTCTCGTGGACTGTGGGAAAGAACTTTGATGTAGGTCTAGAGACGAGCATGGTTGTCAAGGCGTCGCCTAAGTGCCCAAGTGGCCTTGTAACGCCTTGGTAGCATAGGTGATGCAGTAGCAGTGTCATGGATGGATCGATACGAGCCAATTTGGCTACCCAAGCCAAACCTGAACCGGCTCAAACCCAAACCAACCTTTTGGTCTGGAAAGGGTTGGTAAATGATTAATTAGATTAGGAAGTTTTAATTTATAGGTTTCCTTATTTACTATTTCTATTTTATGCCATAGGGATTAGATTTGATTTTATAAAGATGTTATTTACTTTCTAAGTTTACTTCAAATTAGTTTAGGAAAGTTCTACCTTTAAATAGAATATGTATTAGGTTTTATTTTCAGAATTTGAAGAATTGAATAGAAAGAAGATTTGATTGGATTATTGTGGTGTGCCTACGGGCTGGGAGTGAGTGTTCTCTTTTCCCTTTCTCTTTCTCTCTCTCTCTCTTTCGTTCTTGCTCACTAACAGGAACCAACCCCATCTGTCTCTTCCTTTCCCCTTTCCCTTTCGTCTTCCTCTCTTCTCATCCCCTGTTCTGGCGGTAACTCCAGCCCCAATAGACATCCATAAATCTCCCACATCACTTCTCCTTTCAACCTGAAACCTTGAGAGCACCTTCAACCCATACGAACTACTCAACCCCTGGAGTTTCAGCCCAAACCCTTCGGCCTACAGGGGGTTACAGACCTGCAACTAAGGCTGTTCCAAGCTTTACCGCCAGATCTGTTTCGGGAGGCTTGTTCTCTCTTGATTCAATTGTTTGGTCTGATTTGAGTTCGAAAAGAGAGGCCCGAATGTCTTGACCCTTCGTCCGAAGTTTTGGAACCATTGGAAGAATATGGAGGAATTTCTTCCTCTTCATTCGGAATCTGGTCACCGTCTCTTGTTTTTACGTCGTGGAGTTTAAGAAGATGACTTTTTGATTTTGATTTAATATTTTATTGTTTCTTTTCCAGCTTTGCCCTTATCCATTTAGTCTTTATTACAAGTATATCATAAGGATTTGTTTGGTTCTTTAGAGTTATTTCAAACTTCAGATTAATTACGAAATTGCCATCACTGGTTGAGTTTTGAGTTTATTTACAATTCTGCCACTGTTTGTTGAACCAAGCTTCCATGTTATTTGGTTGGGCCCATTAGCGGATTAATTAGGGTTTTCTCAACCCGGATCCCGCATCAATTGGTATCAGAGCGAATATCCTACAGTCATGGTGAGTAACAATGAGCTCCTAGCACGTGTTACCGCCGACAAAGAGGAAACTAACATGGCCATTAGTGGTATATCAAACCGACTGGATGGGATAGATGCTTCTATTTTAAATTTTCAGGATATGATGGCAAAAATGCAGATGTCCATTAACTCGTTGTCACAAGCTATAAAAGGTAAGAGTCCCATACTTGGAGATTTTTCCAACTCCGTTTCATATGTTCCACCTCCCAATGCCTCTCCACCACCATCACCATCACGACACGTACCACCACCACCACCACCACCATATGGAGTTGGTCGACATGGAGAAATTTTTGGTGCTGACAAAGGAGCACGGCTGGATGTGCTTGATTTTAATGGAGACCAAAATCCTGAGGAATATCTTGACTGGATCCATAGCTTGGAGATATTTTCCAAATGGTACGGATTGTCAGAGCCTAGAAAATTGATGTTTGCAGAAGCTAAATTGAAGGGCACGGCACGAGTTTGGTGGATTAAATATCGAAACAAAATCAAACTCGCGGTATTGGTGAGATAAATACTTGGGGCTGAGATGTATGCGGCAATGAACCGTCGATTCCTACCTCTTGATTATAAGCAACGGACGCATCTCAAGTTTACTCAATTACGGCAAGACAAGTATGATCGTTGAAGAATATGTGGCCCGATTCTATTATTTGGCTACCCGATCTGATTTTGATTGGGATGAAGATGTTTTGGTCGCACAATTTCGTAATGGTTTGCATCCACGGATTAGTGCTTCCTTGGCTTCCAATAGGTTACATACAATGGAGGCCGTGTACAAGTGGCATATCGGTCGAGGAAAATTTAAAGCGGCCATACAACCGGAGAAGCTTCCCGAGACGTTTCTAAAGGTAACAATTTTGTCAAGCAAGCTCCACCACCAGAGAAGTCTTTTAGCAAGCCCCAAGAAAGTGGTTCTAGTATGGCATCTTCACGGCCGACCCGTCCATATTCTCCGCCTCGGCGTGGTTATGATAGGCCTCCTTCAAAACCGAGGGCTGAGATCCAATGTTATACTGTAAGGGTTTCGGTCACTTTGCTTCCCATTGCCCAAATCGTTCCATTGCTTTTGCCGATAAAGAAGAACTCATGGCTACTCGCCACGAGGAGCAACGTAAGAATGAGATCGTATACTTGGCAGCCGAAAGCACGATAGTGATGATAGCGGCAAGTGATGTTGATCGGTTGCACCAGCCTTTTATGGTCCTTCGCCCTCTCTTGGCTACGGATACACGAAGAGGATGATTGGCGACGCGGTAATATTTTCCGGACACGCGGTACGATGCAACGGTTCCCTATGCACCATGATTATTAACGGCGGCGGTTGCACCAATGCGAGATCGGAAGATATGGTTAACAAGTTGGGTTTGAAGACGAGCCCCATCCGCATCCCTACAAGGTTGGATGGATAAATAACAATAATCTTAAGGTTCATGAGCGATGCTTGGTCACGTATTCCATCGGCGGATTGATCGACACCTGTTCGATGTGATGTGTTACCCCTCAAGATCTGTCACCTTCTCCTTGGTCGTCCTTGGATGTTTGACAAGAAGGTTCAGCATGATGGGTACGAGAATACGTACACCTTCAAATTCGGTGGGCTCGATATGCAACTTCTTCCGGCAAAACACCTTCCCGCCATCAAGCTTAAAAAGAATGCTAACTCGCTTCTCCTCCAACGCATTCCATCCAAGGTTTAAAATCTCGGGTTTCGGAGGAGCCTCGGCCTCCTCCGAAACCGAGATCTCGCCGAGACAGTGTATTTTGTCCGAGACAGCTTAAAAAGGCTGTCTCGGTGGCCAAAATGCATATTTTAGGTCTCCAACTTCAAGGGAACCTCATTTTTACATACATAAACACATTTAGAGTATAAAATTGTAAAAATAATGACTCTTTGTGGTTGTTTGGGTTTACACCCATGTTTTTGACAAATAACGCCGAAGTCTGTTATAAATTTAGGTTAATATTAGCTATTATATTCAATCAAATATGGCGAATGAGACAATAACATAATGCATTAGGGGAAAGAGAAACAAAATAATACTTCATTATAAATCATTACATCATAGTTCAAATATTCAATATTGAATGATCCCATAGTCCCCCTGTGCCCATAGTCCACAATTGCACAATCCTCATCCAGATACAATGTCTAGTAATACGTAGAGTGTCGTGGATGATCCATCCTACTATCATCATATATCTGGTAGTCTTGCACATGATTCATAAATATAACATCAGTAGCTGTCCGAAGGATACCTATCTTTGGGAAGAATGGAAAAACTTCTAAAGTAGTACTCTGGTGCGTAGACTCTTGTGGAAGTACTGATGGAACGGAATAGAAGTTGGTTGACCACTGCGGGTTACAGTAATCCCCCGGTCGAAGCACCACCCGTTGCAAGTTAAAAGTCCAAACAAAGAAAGAATGGAGGAAGAAATGAAAAAACCATGAAAAAACTAAGAAAAAAGATGGAGCAGTCTCCACCGAGAACAGCCTCTCTTTTATAAAAGAGAAAAAAAAAAGAAGCAAAAAGCATGTTCTCGCCGAGATCTCGGCGAGATCTCGCCGAGATCTCGCGAGAATTAGCGAGATTAACCGAGAATACCGAGATCTCGCCGAGATCTCGGCGAGATCTCGGCGAGAACATGTAAATGCCGAGACGAAAAGGGTTATCGACCCTATTTTTGTCTCGGTTAGTTGCGAAACTGGCGAAATCGGCGAGATCTCGCCGAGATTTCATTCCATGATTCCATCTGACGGTATTCTTGGTCCTTATCCAGATTCGACGGAGTCGAGTTCTTTTGAGAAGCGGAGAGTTGATGCAGTAGCAGTGTCATGGATGGATCGATACGAGCCAATTTGGCTACCCAAGCCAAACCTGAACCGGCTCAAACCCAAACCAACCTTTTGGTCTGGAAAGGGTTGGTAAATGATTAATTAGATTAGGAAGTTTTAATTTATAGGTTTCCTTATTTACTATTTCTATTTTATGCCATAGGGATTAGATTTGATTTTATAAAGATGTTATTTACTTTCTAAGTTTACTTCAAATTAGTTTAGGAAAGTTCTACCTTTAAATAGAATATGTATTAGGTTTTATTTTCAGAATTTGAAGAATTGAATAGAAAGAAGATTTGATTGGATTATTGTGGTGTGCCTACGGGCTGGGAGTGAGTGTTCTCTTTTCCCTTTCTCTTTCTCTCTCTCTCTCTTTCGTTCTTGCTCACTAACAGGAACCAACCCCATCTGTCTCTTCCTTTCCCCTTTCCCTTTCGTCTTCCTCTCTTCTCATCCCCTGTTCTGGCGGTAACTCCAGCCCCAATAGACATCCATAAATCTCCCACATCACTTCTCCTTTCAACCTGAAACCTTGAGAGCACCTTCAACCCATACGAACTACTCAACCCCTGGAGTTTCAGCCCAAACCCTTCGGCCTACAGGGGGTTACAGACCTGCAACTAAGGCTGTTCCAAGCTTTACCGCCAGATCTGTTTCAGGAGGCTTGTTCTCTCTTCAGATTCAATTGTTTGGTCTGATTTGAGTTCGAAAAGAGAGGCCTGAATGTCTTGACCCTTCGTCTGAAGTTTTGGAACCATTGGAAGAATATGGAGGAATTTCTTCCTCTTCATTCAGAATCTGGTCACCGTCTCTTGTTTTCTGTCGTGGAGTTTAAGAAGATGACTTTTTGATTTTGATTTAATATTTTATTGTTTCTTTTCCAGCTTTGCCCTTATCCATTTAGTCTTTATTACAAGTATATCATAAGGATTTGTTTGGTTCTTTAGAGTTATTTCAAACTTCAGATTAATTACGAAATTGCCATCACTGGTTGAGTTTTGAGTTTATTTACAATTCTGCCACTGTTTGTTGAACCAAGCTTCCATGTTATTTGGTTGGGCCCATTAGCGGATTAATTAGGGTTTTCTCAACCCGGATCCCGCATCAATAGGCGGGTACCTTGATCGCCTAGGCGGGTGCCTTGGTTGCCTAGGCGCACTGTCAGGTGTCCAACGCTTTGCTCCTTGGTGCCTTGACAACCATGGAGATGAGTCCATTGAACCAGTGAATAATTGTTTGGTGATAAACATTATAACTTGAGTTACAATTTTTAAATCAGTGGGGAAATGCCAAGGGGGCAGGGGCAGGGGTGGAGGCAGGGTCATAGAGTTTGATAAGTCATGATCTAGACTGGTGTATTGATCTTGGGGGTAAGTTTGTTGAGGAAATTTCTTTTTGGGTGAACATTCTCTGAGTTATATTGGAACTTTGATGTCAATTTTGAAGAGTGAGTCACATGTTCTTCTTTTCATAAATTTTCCATGCGTACTGGGTTTACCTATTTTCTTGCTCAGTTTTTGCATGCTGAGCAGTGGTTCTTCTACATTCCTGCTGACATTATTGGCTTGATAGTTTGGTTCCTTTTGGTGTCTCAAGGTCTGTTTCTGCTGTGCTACCATTCCTTTTCATTACTCAAAGTACTTCTCATACTTGTTTTATGGGACAACAAGTGTATTATGTTTGTATGCCTATCCTACTGAGATCAAATGGTGTTCAATCTTTCTCTTTTTGCCGTTGCCTTCTGAAAAGGGGAAAAAACTTTTTTCGATTAATCTGTGTTGAAGATATGGACCCCACAAAAACTGTTAGTGTACTATGATAGGGCGCGTGTCCCTATCGTGGTTTGGTTTCTTAGCTATGTCATTATTCTTATCTCTAGTTTTCTTATGTGTTAGCTTCTAGAGTTAGACTAGGTCTAGACTAGATCTCTGTTTTCCTATATAGAGTAGAATTCTATTTTGCCAGTAACAGCAGTAGTAATGTTGTATAGGTCACTGCAAACCAAGTAGTAATAGCAGCATAGTATAGTTCATTGTGAACCAAGTAGTAGTAGAAGTAGCAGGAATAGCAATAGTGGTGGCTGCATGCCTAGTGGAGAACCTTAAATGGCAACCCAGGTGATTGCTCTGATACCATGTAACAAAATAAAAAAAATAAGATAAAGCAGAGGGAATCGATGTGTATTCCTCTCATTTTAGCAGTCACTATCTATAGACAAAATAAAAGGGGTAAAGTGATAGGTTTAGGACTCCACAAGATAAGGAGCTCTAATTACAAAGTAAATAGGAGTTCCACATGTCAGATAACAAGGACTCTCATGACTAAAAGGATAAAGAAAAACAGTCATATTCTAATAAAGAGAAGCAATCCTATTCTAATTAGGGAGAAGAGAACTCCACAAGGGAGGATGGAGTTCCAATTATATTAGGAAAGTAAAAGAGGATAAGAGATAAGAAACTAATTATCTTATACCACTTGTCCAATGAGTCACCACTTATCCTCTAACGCATCTAGAATGGGCCTGCGAATGTGCCCATATTCTTCTATTTCTGTCGTTGGTTAACACTAATCTAACTCAAAAGTTGTGTTAACTTAGCAAAACTGTGACTCTTGCTACTAATATTCCCCCACCTCCCAAAAAAAAAAAAAAAAAAAAAAAAAAAAAAAACATATATGAGCTTATGAATTAGGCATTTTACAATAAACAACCCACAAACAATAAGCCTAAGGCTAATAGAACCTATCTATGACCCAACTCTGGACTTTCTAAGCCCATTCGGGTGGTCTTGCCTGCATCAGTACATTAGATAAGTTAGGTGGCAGCATCTCCTCTTTTTACAACCTGAAGATAGAATTCCCCAAATTACAAACTTAGCCCAAAATAGGAAATATCTTAAAAACAGTCAAACTTCTAATCCTGATCCAACCAAAAAACTTGGTGGAATATTGACTAACTATAACAGAAATTGGACATTTGTTTCCTAAAACAAACAAACAAATAAATTGATGGAGAACAAAATAAACTTCCAAAATACAAAAGTTAACAATTCCTTTAAAAAAGACAAGTAGCATCTTTGAATCAACCAGGCACGGAATGCAAAAAAAAAAAAAAAAAAAAAAAGAAAGAAAGAGAGAACGTGGTTGGTTGACTTACTACTACTACTACTTGGTTCGCAGTGAAATATACTGTGCTGCTGCTATTACTACTTGGTTCGCAGTGACCAATACTGCGTTGCTACTACTACTGCTACTACTACTACTTGCTTTACTTGAGAAGAACCTATGCTGCTTGGTGTTTGTGAGTCGGTGCTACTACTACTTGCTTTACTTGAGAAGAACCTATGCTGCTTGGTGTTTGTGAGTTGGTGTTACTACCTGAAGACTGGTGTTGCGGTTCATATTTATTCTTATTATTCCAAGCTAGAGCATGTTCCAGCTTGAGGGCGTTATTAACCAACTATAGAAATAGAAGAATATGGGCCCACTGGTAGGCCCATTCCAGATGCATTAGAGATGTGTCAGAAGATAAGTGGTTGCTCATTGGATAGGTGGCAGCAGAGAATTAGTTTCTTATCTCTTATCCTCTTTTACTTTCCTAATGTAATAAACTCTACCCTCTCTTGTGGAGTTCCCTTTTCCTTAATTAGAATATGATTGCTTCCCTTTATCAAAATATGACTGCTTTTCTTATCCTTTTAGTCATGAGAGTTCTTGTCATCTTGACATAGGGAACTCCTATTTACTTTGCAACTAGGGCTCCTTATCTTGTGGAGTCCTAGACCTATCATTTGCCCCTTTTATTTTGTCTATAAATAGTGATTGCTAAGAGGAGAGGAATAAATATCGATTCTCTCCGTCTTCTCTTATTTTTCTTTTTTGTTCCAATTATGATACTTAAATAGTTTTTGAGAGCCTGTTTTGATTCTATTAAGTTCAGTAAGTGTGTGAAAGTGATTATGAGTCCTTTTATAAGTTAGTTTTCAAGAAAGTTAGAAGGATATATATATATATATATATATATATATATATATATATATATATATATATATATATATATATATATATATATATATATATATATATATATATATATATCATGATTTGAATAATAGAAAAATATGGTTTTTTCCAAAACTTATGAGTTATTGAGCTCTGAAAACATAGGTGAGTGATTATAGTTTTCTTCTTCTACTGCAAATCAGGTGCAATCATTTCTTTTCTACTATTCTTCTTCTTATTTCTTATATTACTTTTCTAATCTGCAGCACGCCTATTTTCTTCTAAATTTCAGATTGCATTATTCTCCAATCTTCATACATCTCTTTAGTTAGTGATTTGATTTGTTCAGATTCTGGTATACTTCTCTCTGGAATTTTGGTGTCAAATTCTGATTCCAATTACTAGAATTCTAGTTCTAGAATTGCAGTCCTGGTTTTTCTAGTGCCATTAGGAATTGTCTATGCAGGTCATGCCACTTCTCTGTTTCTTTTTGGGTGAATAAAAAAATTATATTAATAGAACCCAAGGAGGATGTGAAGGGGGCAGCCTGCAAGAGGCAAACCGGAAAAAGAAGCAAAAACGATCTATACAAAGATCACACGAGAAATCTTATCCGCATTAAAATTGGATAGATAGATCCCAGGCATTAGCAATAAATTTGTTCCTAGAAGTATCGGGAAAGATCTAACCGTGGTAATCAAGTACTCTGGATTTCAAAACTAATGGCATCCCAGATCTGGCGAATATTCTTGGATTTGGTGGTCCAAGATCTAAGATTTTGTTCCATCCAAATATGATGAATGGTTGCGCAAAAGGCCAATATTCCAAGCGTGTCACAAGGCAACTTCCCTTTAGAGGCTTTGGGGATCCATCTCCATTTCCTCACAAAGTTGCGAATCTATCTTGATAGGGGCTAGCTACGACAGAGAATCCCTTCCACAGACGGGATGAGAAGAACCAGTCATAGAATGAATAAGGGATGTCTTCGGTGGCTGACCAGCATAAGCAACAGCTGGTTTGCACTTTGCACGGACAACTGTCTGTGGTTAAGAAAAACTTTAGTAGGGAAAGAGTGGTCATAGCTCTCAAAGAAATAAAGTTGTGCCAAGAAATGTGACCTTGAAACCAGATGACATCATACCAAGGGACCCTGGCAGATCTACCTGCAATCTCTCAAGCAGAAGAGGAGGAAAAGATACCTGACATTGTTGCAATCCATATAACAAGGTGACCTGTCCCCGAGGGACTTCTAGAGATAGGGTGGAGAACTGACTAGGCTTGAGACATTCTCTGAGAAGATAGTCTGGCTACCAAACACTATCTGCTAAAATGGAAGGGAATCTCAACCAGTGACATATTTAATCCTTTGCCCATACCTATTAAGGAAGACTCCATGGGAATGCCAGTTATCCAACCAAAGAAGGGTAGAGGAGCCGTCATCAATCCTTGACTTGATGATATCAATGACAAGTGGTATGTACTCTAGAATCATCCTCTAGGCCCAGGAGGAATCCTTTCCACAGGACACAGTTGAAAATAGAGTATTTCCAAAGAAATCTGGCATACATCCACTCCATCCATATGTTCTTCTTAGTAGCCATTTTCCAGATTAGCTTAAGAATGCATGCAATGTTAACTTCCTTCACTCTTCTTAAACCAAGCCCGCTTCTTGTTTAGGGACACAAATGGAGGCTCAACTCAAAATATGCAAGATTTGTTGTTGTTAGAGCCCTTCCAAAGAAATGCACTCATCAAGGATTCAATCTTTTAAATAATGGAACAAGGCATGCCAAATAAACCTGTTCAATAGAGGCACAAACTTTGCATGACTGACTTAACCAACTCCAAGCGACTCGCAAAGGAGAGAAATCTGACCTTCCACAACTAAAGCTTCTTGCAGGGACGATCAAGGAGAGAAGAGTAATGGTGCGCAACCAACCTAGAAGATATCAAGGGGAGGCCCAAGTAATTGATTGGAAAGGATCCTTGAGAGAAACTTGAAATGCTTCTTAGATTCTCATTGGTGGCTTCATCAACCCCAACAAGGAAGATGGAAATTTGGGATTGTTGTTGCAAAGCCCTGATATAGCACCAAAGTAGGTGAGAGGGCAGCATATAAATCTTATAAATTTGGAGTTGGCCTTGAAGAAAATCGTGATGTCGGCTGCAAAAGCAAGGTGGGTTTGCTCTATGGACTTGCATATAGGAAAGAAGTCAATCTCTTTGGTGGCTGCCTTGACTTGAAGACTCCTTGAGAGAACCTCCATGATGAGTGCAAAGAGGTAGGGCGACATTGGGCACCCTTGCTTGATTCCTCTATTGCTCCCATAAAATCCCACAGGGCTCCCATTAACCAAGGTAGAGAGGCATATTGTTGAAATATAGCAATGTACCAATTGATGAAGTGGGGAGGGCAGTGCATTGAAGACAAAATATCAATGAGAAATTCCCTTCTCACTGAGTCATAAGTTTTGTGGATGTCGATTTTCATAAAAGCAATGGGAGGGTGGGGTTTTCTATCAAACCCTTTAGCCAGTTTCAAGCATAGAAGAATGTTATCAGTAATGTTTCTTCCCCCAATGAATGCTGACTGGTTGGCATTGACCAATACACCTCTTGAGTCTGTTTGCAAGAACTTTGATGGCAAAGAGGGTTTCAACATATCCAATTCATAGATCCCTCTTTGCTATAGGATCTCTATTCAGTTCAAACCCAAATTTAACAAACAAGAGTAATTGAAATTAAACAACTAATTACACAATTTCAAATCCTTCTGTAAGAATGCTTCAAAAATTGGGATCCTTGATCCTTAGGATATGAGTAACAATATCCCAGAAGATGAGCTTGGTCCAACGGGTGGGATCGAAACCAATCTTGCCCGTAGGTCTCAAACAAGTATTTTAGCAAACCAAAATTATAAAATTATGGAAAAACTCACTTATATTGATATTCAGCTGTTGGAAGGTCTTCAAACTTGGAAGGGAAGTACTTTAGGATGCGCTTGATAACATACCCAAATTTGAAAGTGATCCAACCATGGATGAAGAAGTTATGAATTTTCGAAAATCTGGTATCATCTGAAAACGGGAATGAACAAACAGGAGTTTCAGTTGAGTCTCACAACCAGTGAGACTCAACCATAATTTAATATTAAACTTTGGCCAACTCTGCTGCCAACACTTTATTTCTTCTTATTTATGAACTTTGAAAGATTACAAAATCATAAGATTTCCAAAACTGAAACAGAAACTTCCTTTATAGAGAATAGAAAAGTTTCTAAAACTGAAAATGGAAAAGTTTCTAAACAATGAAACAATTAAGATTGACTCATAAAGTAAATTAACTTAGGATATAAAATCTAAACTAATTTTTAGGAACGAAATAACAAAAGAGTGAAATAAAATATTTAAAAAATTTCTGTTGGTACTGTTCACGTGAACAGTACCGCATGAACAGTGTCCTTGGGCTGGTCCAATACTGGCTGGTTCTTGGACTGCATCAAACTTTAGCAACAAACTTATAGTTGGAATTACATCAAGCTATGTGTCTGAAATCAGATAGAGAACTCGCTCCTTTCACTTTGGGGATCAAACACAGAAAAGTTTGGTTTACCTCCAAGATCTGTGAAGTCAATCGTACCTTAAGTAGAATAGAATAAGATACCTTTGGAAATATCTCCAACACAGTCCATTTGTGCAGAAGGTAGCAAAATTTTTCCAAACTTATCTCCAAGATGCTATGGGAGACCACATGCTTGCAGAGGAAGAGAAGAGCGTGTCTGAACGGCTGATCGTGTTGGTTTCTCAAGAGGAAAGCTTTCTTAAACAGAAGTCTCATATTTCCTGACTCAAACTCAAAAACTATGAATTGCCTTGATAAGATCGATCTTAACGATGTCCCAGGCTGCAAAAAAGATAAGCACACTGAAACCATCCGGTCTTGGGGCCTTTTGGGCTTTGGTGGACTTAATGGGTAGCAAATCTCTTCTTTTGATGGTAAAGCTTCTAGGACGGCTTGATGATCTGTGAAGAGCACTTTTGTTGATAAGCTCATCAGGGTTTCTTCAGGTGTAGGAAGGGAAGCAGGCTTATATATCTCCATGAAGTAGTATTCCAATTTTTATTTTTTTCTTTGACCTCGTCAACCTTGGGTAGCGTTGATCCCTTCCTCAAGCGCAAAGAGAAATATTTAAAAGGTTTGGGGCCAAAGGAGACATAAGGGCAAATGGTTTGGTGGATTGGACAGTTAAGAAATCCCAAAGCTGTAAAAAAAGGCATCTGAAAACTGAATGAAGCCATTTATTTTTCACTAAGGCCCTGTCAAGCTTGCATGCTACTCTCTGGTCTCCCACTCTTCAATTGTTCCAAGTTAACTTCATTTCAATCCACTTCAAATCATCCACCCCAATATCGTCAAGACAAGCATTGAAATCCCCCATTGAACCTTCATCAATGGGGCCACCGACCTTCTCTTGGCCAAACCAAACAACAGTGGAATCAGAAATGAGTCTTTAGGGAATGACTCCTGATTTACTTCCTAGAGTTATACTCCTATTATAACTTGAGTATATAGTTACCTATTTCTATTGTAACTCTAGGATAATGGATGTAGTTTTCCATTCCTATTGTAATTCTAGGATAGTTTTTCCTTTCTCTCTCTCTCTCTCTCTTGTACTGTCGGCTAGAGTCCTATTCTGATTCAGGCTCTAGGACCCATGAATTTGACTTCAAATCAAGGTTCAATATCTTGTCAAGTCGAGATGAGAAGTCATATAATACAGAAAAAAGCAAAATCTTGAGGTTTCGTTTCCTCTCGGTCCAATTCGAAGTATCGGTTGGACCATGGACCAAAACCATTATAAATGTTTTGAAAACGAACTAATGTCTACTGAAAACAGACATCTTTATAGAATGTGGACTGTTGAACATATTTATATTAACCAGTGCTTTTAAAAACGCTTTTTTCTTTGTGAGATGGTCCGGGTGATTACTAAGCATCTTGAGTGTCTTGGATGCCAGTCCTGAGTTTCCTGGACTGTCATCCCGAAGTCCATTCCAAACCCTGATATTAACAGTAAATATTGAATTCTCGATTCTGTTTATGTCAAGCTATGCCTTACTGCTCTGTGGAATTAGTATTGCAAGTTGACCCTTTTCGTATGCTACTGGTGCACTTCATAATTCTATTTGAAAATGAGTTATTATCCACACATTACACTTCTCAGCTTCTTACCTTGCTATACTTAAATCTTAAGTGTCAATGTTAAATTTGAATTAAAAAAGTTGTAGCAAAGATAAATTGTTTATTATGGCGCTGTTTAGATTTTGAAGGGTGGGTATCTTGTTTCATTGCTTTGCTGCACTTTTTCTTATCATTTGAATCGAGAGTCAGAACAGTCTTACAGTTAGAAAATTTGGTGGGATCCACTGACTAGAATGGAATCTAGCAGTACACAGAGGAACCACTCCTTAAACAAGGACCAGATTAAAGGATTTGAAGGATTAGGCAATAATCCAGATTTTAATTTGGGTCTGTAGAAAAATTAAGTTTTTCTGGCAATTTCCAAATGCTACCTAGACTTTGTATCTAAGAATAAATAATTTAGCACTTTCCAGAAATTTAAAGAAGAGTAGAATGGTGAACAAGGTAAACAACGAACTACTGTAGTTTCCTAAAACTTAGTCAAACAGGGCTGGGACTCTATAAGTGGGATTGATTTATCCAAATAGGTGAATCTGAACAGAAAGAAATATGGATTGACAGATATTTAGAGCATAGATTAAAATGTCTGCAAAATCTTGCTGAGATCTCGAAATTATCGTAAATCTCCAGGGGGTCGAGACGAGACACCCTCTCAATATCTCTTCTCGAAAATTTCGGCAATTTCTCGATAATCTCGGCAATTTCTCTATTCTTGAGCTGGTCTCGACTGGTCTCGACCAGTTTCGACCAGTCTTGACCAGTCTCGAGTTCGGTTGGTCTATTTTTCCAAATAAAAGGTAAGTCTCGGTCAAATGAGACTTCTATTTAATCTGTTTTTCTCTCCTCAAATTTTCGACCAAGACTTTTATTTTTTTTGTTTTTCTCTCCTCCTTCTCAAACTTGTTCTGTTCTAAGCTTGGAAGCTTGGCGTTTTTGCTAAATCACTCCACGAAAATTTTGTGGGAGCTTGGCTGGTATCCTTGCCTACATTGATGATTCCGTGTATATGAACATGTGGACGACACGATAGGATGTCATGGCACGACTTTGTTTTTCAGTTCGAGATATATTGTCATCAGCAAATGGACGAGTTAGATCCTCCATGCCACTCTACGTGGATTAGACATTGGGAAAGAGTGATGGAGAGATGGAACTTGGGTGTTGGGAGTTGGGATCATTGTATTTTAGTAGTTGATCACATATTTTTTTTGGGTGAATGAATAAATATATTAAAAACACCCTGAGAACAGGGAAATAACAGACCTAGGTATCCCGAGGATAGAGCCAGACTCCTTACAAATCAAAGGCAAAAGCCCCAAACACTAAGAAAACAAATAATGGATCAAGAGAAGCAAAACAACCTTCAATCAGGCAAAATGTTCCAAGAGGATAGAATGAATTTATTCCTCTCAGAAAGATGAGGGGAAGAGGGGATAGAGGATAATGAGCCACACACATCAAAGACGATGGCTTCCAAAATTTGACCAAAGGATCTCGATTTGGAAGCCCGCATGCGAAAATTCGTCTCGAACCAAATATGGTAGACTGTGCAGCAAACAAGCTTGACCACAATATCACAAGGGGATTTCCAGTTGAACATTTTGCGAATCCACCTCCATTCTTGGTTAAAAGGACGAATACTTCTGTTTCTCGGCCAACATGTGTGAAGAATCTTTGTCCAAATTTTTTTGGAAAAAGGACATTTAAAGAACAAATATTGAACATTTTCATCAGAGGCCCAACAAAGGCCACATCTAGCACTGACAATAATACCTTGATGGCAAAGGAGCGATCCCATATGGAGAGAAAGGGTAATAGCTCGCCAAAGGATGAAATTATGGCGAGGGAAATGCCCTTTAAACCACACCACTTCAAACCAAGGCACTTTGGAGTGATGAGATCTAATAAGTTCCCAAGCAGAGGCAGTGGAGAAGATACCATTGGAGGCTGTTGTCCACACTGTGAGGTCACCACTCCCACAAGGTCTTCGAGGCACAAAATTCAGAACTTCCCATGCTTGAGCCAACCTATGCGATGAAGCCTGTCCCACATCCCAGATCCCATCGGATAATATAGATGAAACAGTGGCTAGTCTCTCCCTTCCGGAATCAAGCTTGATCCTGTCACCATAGGATAAGACCAAAACGCCATGGGGGTGCCAGTTATCCAACCAAAGCAAAGTCAAGGCACCATCATCAATGTGGGTTATGATGGAATTGCTAACAAGATGCCTATGACGATGGATGGATCTCCATACCCAAGAAGAATCAGGACAAGCTTTGATCGTCGAGATGGAATCTCTTCTCAGGTATCTACTATAAATCCAATCCATCCAGATACTTCTTTTTTTCTCCACTATGTGCCAGACCAGCTTCATCAAACATGCTTTGTTCACCTCCTTTCTTTTTCGAAGACCCAGGCCTCCTTCCTCCTTTGGTAGGCAAATCTTATCCCACTCAATCGAATGAAAGAAATTATTACTGTCAGATCCTTTCCACAAAAAGGCACTGATCAGACTTTCAATCTTTTGGGTTATCGAACTAGGCAATCTAAAGATCCCAGTCCAATACAAGTAAGAGCTTTGCATGACCACTTTGACCAGCTCCAATATCCCAGCATATGAAAGAAATTTAGCTTTCCACAATTGGAGTTTTTTCTTCAGCTTATCGAGAATAGGGGTACAATGATGTGCAGCAAGTCTAGTTGAAACTAAAGGTAATCCCAGAGATTTGATTGGCATAGTACCCAAGGGGACTTCAAAATGTTTTCCAAGGTAGCACGCATCGGGTCATCCACACCAGCAAGGAAAATGTGAGATTTTTCCTTGTTTATGACCAAACCTAACATGGAACTGAAGGAGTGAAGAATTTTCGAGATGGTCTCAATAGACTTGACATTACCTTTGGAGAATATCATAATATCATCTGCAAAGGCAAGGTGGGTAAGCTTCATCGGCTTTCAACGACGGAAGAAATCCATCCGGTTCTGAATGGCGCTCTTTTGAATAGATATGGATAAACCTTCCAAAAGAAGTGTGAAAAGAAGCGGAGACATGGGACATCCTTGCCTAATATCGCGCTTTGCATCAAAAAATCCCACAGGACTGCCATTAACAAGCACAAAGAATTTGTATAAAATTATGAATTATGAGTATTTTGTATGAAATTATAAATTATGAGTATTTTGTATGAAATTATGAATTATGAGTATTTTGTATGAAATTATGAATTATGATTGTATAGTCTACACTCTACACTCTACACTCTACTTGTGATTATTTTTTATTATTTAACTATGACAATTAACTAATCAAGTATTGTTATGTTTATTCTTCTCCTCAAATATAATTTTACGGTCTCCTTTGGCGTAGGTTTACATTTGAACTTCAGACCGACAGGTCCGACACTACCAAACATGGGTGTAAACCCAAACAACCCCCATATGTGATTTTTTTTTTTCAATTTTATGGTTGAAACGTATTTATATATGCTAAAATAGGGTTTCCCTTGAGTATTAGGCCTTAAAATGGCAATTTTAGCCTCGAAACTGCATTTTTTTGCCTTTTGCGGTTTTTTTGCAGTTTCTTGCCGAGATCTCAGAAATCTCGGTTTGTTCAAGGGTCGAGACACCCTCGAGACTCGAGATTTTAATCCTTGGTTTAGAGAGGACGACTGTGACTGGTAGGGTGTTGAGTTAAAACAGGGTAGGGAGAGAAGATGTAACGGTAAAGGACTATAAAATAGAAACTAATGAAATAAATTACCCCATTCTTTTTTACCCCAAGGGGGGTAACTCAGTTGGCAGAGACCAATGCTTCACAATTGAGAGGTCATGAGTTCAACTCTCCTTGGGGCCTACCTACCAAATCAAGAGATAATGCAATCAGAAAGTAACCATGAGTTTCAGATTAAACTAATTAGTATTGGATGAGATATAACAGACTAAAACAAGCAGAAACTGGTTGAGAAAACTGGGGTACAGCCTACAGTAGGAAGAGAAGAGATAAGAAGTAAGGAAGAAGAAGAAGAATTATGAAGAAAGAGAAAATTCACACATGAGAATAGAATTAGATCTGGAGTCGAGCAGAGAAAGAAGAGAACAATGTCAGCGCAACAGCAGCTCATAAAACTAAAAAAAAAATCATCTATTAATTCAACTATATCCATGGGTGATTACACATATATAACCTCTTTTAAAACCAATATTAACTCATGGATTCATAATTTCAAGCTGAAACTGAACTCAAAACTAATGTGGACTCAAACTACTCTACCGCCAACTATCTCAAATTATCCTATTCCAAC
Organism: Protea cynaroides; assembly: GCA_028583415.1. NCBI lineage: Eukaryota > Viridiplantae > Streptophyta > Magnoliopsida > Proteales > Proteaceae > Protea > Protea cynaroides. The sequence goes on from CM053266.1 coordinate 25,181,429, forward strand.
TCATTGACTAAACCAGAACCGTAATCCTGTTGACAGATAAACTCCCATATAATAATCAATGTCAATTTGCAAAAGTAACCTATAAAAAATTTAAATACACAAACTAACCCTGCTGGAAATAATGGCTTAATTTAACCTGGTTCTACGTAGCCTGGGCTTCCACCAGCAAGGCTAGTGAACTGCATTAAAACTACTGTTATTGAAAGTGATTCTAAAGCTGTTGTAGTGAGCATGCTGAGGAGGTCCATTCCCTGGAAATTTCAACAAAAATGGGCTTCCTTTCAAGCTTATCGTGCATGTGGGTGATATCTCATTGTTATAGAGAAGTGCATATGGTGGCAGACTCCCTAGCAAAAAAAAGTGCAAGATTGGAAGCTTCCTTCACTTGGTATTCTTTCTAGTACCACTTTTGAGATTTTTTTTGGGACATTCAAGAGAGACTGTGGTTTAGATTTGAAAGAGGAATGCATCTTTCTTTTTTGGAGCTCTTTTTGGTGTTAAGGTTTCTGCTGATGATCATACCAAAAGTGGTGCCTTGATCCGTATTGAGCTTCAGTTGTCTGTGGCTTTTTTTTTTCCTGCTGATGGCAATGTTGAAGGCGGAGATTAATGCCATGGTTTAATGATGTTATTGTTCATGTTGAGTATGCCCAAATGTAATCCATGTACATCCTATTATGCTTTAATATAACTCTTTGTGACCTTCAGCCCAAAAAAAAAAAAAGAATGCTGGTTTCTTTCAGTTAGTGAGGATTATTTGTTCCTTTCTTGCGTTTATGCTATGGACAAGAGATATTTTACTTCTTTTTTCCCCCAGTTCTGTTTATTTAATCACTGAATTCTTCTTTGCAGGTCACACCTCCATTTCCAATTGTCTTGGCAACATCCCCAGTTATACAGTTTGAGGTATTATTCAGTTTTCCAATGGTTCCAATAGACATCCTTACTCCTTTAATTTCTGAAGCGCTTTAATTTCTGAAGCACTAAAGTTTCCAGATGATTTCCAATCTGGTGCCTCGGATAACTGATTAGGGAAGGATTCCCAAAAGCCTGAATCGCAGTGAACTGGACAGGACCAGAATAGAATAAAGCAAATAACAGAATATTAAGCCCACAGATAGGGATCAGAGTTAGGAGACAAGCTAGGAATATAATAAGCAACAATATATCCAAAAAGTAAAGCAATCCAATGGCTGGATTTGGAAGATAGTTGATAACCTTGGCAAGCTAGAGTCCCACTAGTCCCCGCTGTAGGAGTCTCACCTAAGCCCACTTGAGTCACACAAGAAAAAAAAATATTCCGATAGAATATTCAAAGAGAGTATGCTGTAAAATTTGATGGGTTAGAGATGGAAATATTGAGTATAGCAAAAACATTAAATAGACTCTTAGAATTCTAAAACCCCTTTGAAATACCCCATACAGAACAATTCCTACACAGAGAAAACTGCGCCTAGACAATGAAAACTGTTCCCAAAACATGGGGAACTACAAACAAGACATTGAAAACTGATGATGGAAGGCACTTAATGCTGCCTGGGAATATGAAAAGGTAAAAAATAACCTACTAGAAGATGTAATCTACTGGAAGACAACTTGCAACAGCCATAAGGGAGGTTACTCTGGGATCCATGGGTATTGTTCACGTAAACAGTACTTCGTGAACAGTATCGACTGGGCTGGAAAAGCCTCCTTTGCCATTATCTCTTTTCATGAGTAAATTTCATTCCACTCTGATTTCAAGTCTCAATCCATATGGGTTGAATTGTGGCCTTGAAGTTGGCTAGGTGGCATATATGAAGGTTAAAGCTCTAGTCTCCTGTCTCTCTGCCTTGTACCAGTTTGTAGCAGCACTACAGTCTAACCGATTGTTAACTTGGAGCAGAATGGAAATTCTGATTCAATGCACTGTTGTTGGAAGTTGCAAATTTTATTTATCCTTGTAATAATGAGTGCTCTAATGGCAGTCCTCATGCCTACCTCCATCTGTACCGGATAAGGATCAGCAGTCCAAATTCAACCTTGGGTGTCGAGTGATCTTACCTCCGGAGAGCTTCCTTACACTTAGACTGCCATTTGTGTATGGTGTGCAACTGGAGGATGGAAGTCTACATCCTCTAAAATGCCTCGAGCATCCTCCAGAAGTAACTGCCTGGATTACAAAAGGCACAACATTGCAGGTTATGTCCATCGGAAGCACACTTCATGAAGGAGATCAGTTATAAAAATACTTGACTAAGATCTCTGCCATTAGTTTGATTTGCTTGTAAGTTGGCGAAGCCAGACCATCAACTGCACCATTCAGCTTCAGGTGAGATGTCTAAACATGGTTTCTGTAATGGCTATTATAAAGTTTTAATGTTTATGATAATAATTCTTGTTAGACTTAATATGGAGGGTTTTGCTGCAGTTTCTACTATTTCTGTTCTCCACCCACTTGCCTACTAACATGAAGCTTGCTTGCCCTTTAATGGGAAGGATGAGGGATATTATTTAAAATGTTCTTTTATTCTACAGATGCGTGAGAGTTTGTAGTGGTTGTTTTGTGTGGGTCTTTAATTTGTGGATTTCAAAATGCACAAGAGAATCATTGACTTTCCTATACTTATTGGGACTTGCTGATGCCGGTTGAGGATACATCAGCATTCACCTGGAAATGCTGGAAAATTATGAAGTCAAAGTTATTTCCTTCTTGATTCGGTAATACACATAAGATTTTCAAAGATATCGTAGAAGTAGGTCTCTATGATAGATAGTCCTCAAAGAGTGAAATCTGGTCCCAGTTAACCTTATGTTTTGGTTGAAGTAGGTGAGAGAAAGCTTACTGTTTTGATCAAAGTGCGATCAACAAAGGAAAAAACTAGGGTCTAGGATGAAATTAGGGTTAAGATATCAATAAACTAATTAACTGAAAACCCAAACTCATGGATAAGTGACTTCAACGATTTTAACTCAACTGTAGAATGAGCCACGGCTCTATGCTCAGCTTCTGCATTGGACCTAACGGCTTTAGCTTGTTTTTTAGTCCTACAAGAGGCTAGATTACCACCAATGAAAGTACAATAACCACTCGTAGACCTATCACCTTTGGTGCTGACCCAGTTAGCACTAAAATAACTAAAAATACCAATGTGATTAAGGGTTTATAAATAAGACCTTCTCTGGAGCACTCTTGAGATATCTCAAGATGCGACATGTTGCCTCTTAGTGAACCTGCTTAGGACTCTCTATGAATTGACTAGTTACACTAACTAATCTTCTATACCGATACTTATCCACAAAATCCTTATTATCACAGCCCCAAGTTTCAGATGAAGATCCATAGGGGTATCAATAGGTTTAAACCTAACATGCCATTCTCAGAGACAAAGGTGTAGTACATACTGAGACAGGTTAATACCCTTTCTGCTTCAAATAACTTCAATTCCTATAAAATATCTTAGAGCTCCCAAATCCTTCATCTGAAAGTGCTGCTACAAATAAGCTTTAACATCTTTAATACCTTCTAAATAGTTACCAGAGATGATATTGTCATCAACATAAACAACTAACACTATTACCTTACAATCCTGGCGGTGAACAAAAATAGTTTGATTGGATTAGCATTGTAGATACTCATAACCAGTAACAACCTTGCTAAACTTGTCAAAACAAGCTTTTGGGTACTGCTTCAGGCCATAAGTTGCTTTGGGAAGTTGCATACTTTCAGTGCATTCTCTTCTTCAAGTAAATTACCATACAATAAAAGTTTTTTATTTTTATTTTTATTTTTATCAAACTGAATTAAAGGCCAGTCAAGATTAACCACCGAAATAAAAACACGAGCAGAATTGATTGTTCAATAGGGAGGAAACGTCTTAAAATAAGTGACCCATACGTCTTGAGCGCAGCCTTTGGAAACTAAGAGTGCTTTGAGCCGCTCAACAGTGCCATCAGAGTTGTACTTAATTCGATACATCCAATGGCATTTCACAAGAGGTAAATCAACCAGTACCGAGATGACTATGCAGAGCAGACCATCTATCTCCACATCCATAGCTTTTCCAACCAAAATGAGAAAGTGCCTCTTGATAAGTTTTGGGAATAGAGTGCTCAGACATAGACAAATCAAAAGTACGAAGTGAAGAAGGAAGATTTGAAACATTGACAAACTGAGCAATAGGATAAATAGCAAAGGATTTTTGAGTACACGAGCAGTATCTTTCCAAATGGTTACAGGTAAGTCAATGTCGGGTGGAGAAGGTGATTGAGCTCCAGAGAAGGACTCTGAAAGTGGCGAGGGTGGTAAGGATACGGATTTACCATGTGCTTTAGGATGATACTTGTATGCTAGATGAGGTTTGGAGCTAGATGGAGATGGAAACATCTGCAAGAGGAATAGGGGATACAGTAGAAAATAAAACCCAATTTCTAAGTCATAATCTTTGTCGGAAATATATGGAGTACTGTCAAAGAAAGTAAAATCATTGCTAACAAATTGTTGTCAAGAGACAAGATCATAGCATCGATGCCTTTTTTGGGTATGGGAATACCTATGGAGAACACATTTGATGACACAAGATGATGCAGTCCAAGAAGGCCCAAGGCCCAAGCTCAAGTCGATAATGGGTCAGCCCAAAGAACCAGTCGGTATTGGTCTATTGGACCAACCCACACTGTTCACGTGAACAGTGTTCACGGTACTGTTCACGTGAACAGTACCAACAGCAGAAATTTTCCTTCTTTTGTTATTTCTTTCCTAAATTATTCTTAGATTTTGTTTCCTAAAGTTAAGTTATGGATTGATATTTTGTAACTTGTTTTTTTGGAAACTTTCCTAAATCTATAAAGGCAAGTTTCCCTTTTAATTTATCTTAGGATATTTTTTAGATTGGAAACTTTCCTAAATCTATAAAGGCAAGTTTCCCTTTTAATTTATCTTAGGATATATTTTTTTAAGAGGACTAAATCCTTCCTTATTTTGTAATCTTTCTTAAGTCTATAAATAAGATAAAGAAGAAGAGAGCCAGCAGATTTAGACCAGAAAAAAGAAGAGAGTTTAGCTCCTGATTTTCTGGTTGAGTCTCATAGGTTGTGAGACTCAACCGAAATATTCTGTTTTATGGTTTTCTTGTCCTTCTGTTAATTCCTTCAAGTTCTTATTATTGCATACTGAATTGCGATACCATTAAGTGCTGATTTGATCAACGAAAGCTCGTGGGATTAAAGATTAAAATCATATCGACCAGTTCTAACTAAACCAGTCCCGTTTTCAGATGATAGGTAGTTTTCAAAAAATCACATCTCTCTCATCTGTGATCGGATCATCTCCAACTTTGGATATGTCTTCAAGTACATCCTAAAGAGTATTTTCCATCAAGTTTCAAGTGATTTCAAGGGTTAGATTTCAAGATAAGTGGTTTTCTTCATTACTTTTCTCTGCAGATTTTGTATTGGACTGAATTAAGATCCTGTAGCAAAGAGGGATTGTTAATTTGACTTGCTTTGAACCCTCTTTGCCATCAATTGGTATCAGAGCATGGCTGAGGAGAGTTCTAACTCTCCTAATCGGTCCAACAATCCCAATGACCTTGTTAATCTGGTTCTCCAACGATTGGCCAAAATGGATGCCAAGTTAGATAGCATGGATGGGAGAATGAGTAATTTGGAGGAGCTAAATCATCCTAGGCCTGCTAGAGTGGAAGCCCCTAGAAGGGAAGCCCTTAATGCCAACCTAATGCCAAGACGTATTCTTAGGGCTCCTCAAAGAGTTCCTAGAGAGGAATACCACAACCCACCCTATGAAGACTTTGATGAACCTATCTGTTACCAAACCCATAAGGTACGGATGGACCTCAAAGAGTTTCATGGGAGGCAAGACCCCGAAGCTTTTCAAGACTGGCTAAATGCTCTAGATGACTATTTTGATTGGTTTAACCTTCCTGAACCTCGAAAGCTGCAATTGGCCGCTCTAAGCTTGTCGGGGGTGCTCGTGATTGGTGGCGTAACTATGAATATAGCCTCATGAGGAGTCGTAGAGAACCCACTACTTGGGACGAGATGAAGGAACAATTGAAAGAAAAGTATTTGCCTCGGTCTTTCCAAAGAAGGTTGCATGACCAGCTGAACAATCTTCGTCAAGGTAATATGAGTATGAAAGACTATGTATACCAATTTGATCAATTATGTGCAGAGTTAGGTTCACGAGACAATGATGATCAAATGATATCTCGGTTTCGTTTGGGGTTGCGACCTGAGATTAGAGAAAAATTGGGTGTGGTTGATATTGTTAGTTTTAACGACTGTGTTGATAAAGCTTTCCAAGCCGAGGACCTTTTGAAGTCAACACTAAAGCCCACCTCCAGTTCTTATGAATTGAAGCACCTTACACCAAACAGTAAAGCCATAGGGACTACATCTCATGCTACTCCAACAACAGATAAAGGTAAAACTCCCATGGTAGCAGCTACAGATGTACAATGCTATCACTGTAATGCATATGGTCACTTTGCTAGAGATTGTTCACAAAAATTAAAGATAAACTCCTTAGTTGCTGCAATCGATGCCAATCCAGATACACAGGTATGTGAGCCGCAAAGTGATGACACTTCTATTCCTAATACGGATGTCATGGAAGATGGTGAGGATTCATATAGAATCCATATAATCAGCAGTATGGTTTTGATTGCCCCAAAAGTAGATGTGGATAATTTTGATGCCTTTGCTAAAGCTCCAGGGATTGACAAAGGTGACCACAGTTTTGATGAAGACCACGGTGTTATGGAGACAATTGCGGAAGATGAAGAGTTGAACACGATAGTCCCCATGAATACCACGATTCTACTTGACTTTCCTCAAGATGTTGAGCATATTGACTTTGTGATACTGTCTAAATATCTTGAAGAAAGTGGACCCAAAGTGATGGATTTTCTTCCAACATTGCAAACACAGCCAGAATTTCAGAATCAGAAAACGTTGCCTACCGAACCCACTGAAATCATTCTTCATCATTATCGAACTCGTGGACGAGTTCATTTTAAGTGGGGGGGAGTTGATGCAGTCCAAGAAGGCCCAAGGCCCAAGCTCAAGTCGATAATGGGTCAGCCCAAAGAACCAGTCGGTATTGGTCCATTGGACCAACCCAAAGACCAACCCACACTGTTCACGTGAACAGTGTTCACGGTACTGTTCACGTGAACAGTACCAACAACAGAAATTTTCCTTCTTTTGTTATTTCTTTCCTAAATTATTCTTAGATTTTGTTTCCTAAAGTTAAGTTTTGGATTGATATTTTGTAACTTGTTTTTTTGGAAACTTTCCTAAATCTATAAAGGCAAGTTTCCCTTTTAATTTATCTTAGGATATTTTTTAGATTGGAAACTTTCCTAAATCTATAAAGGCAAGTTTCCCTTTTAATTTATCTTAGGATATATTTTTTTAAGAGGACTAAATCCTTCCTTATTTTGTAATCTTTCTTAAGTCTATAAATAAGATAAAGAAGAAGAGAGCCAGCAGATTTAGACCAGAAAAAAGAAGAGAGTTTAGCTCCTGATTTTCTGGTTGAGTCTCATAGGTTGTGAGACTCAACCGAAATATTCTGTTTTATGGTTTTCTTGTCCTTCTGTTAATTCCTTCAAGTTCTTATTATTGCATACTGAATTGCGATACCATTAAGTGCTGATTTGATCAACGAAAGCTCGTGGGATTAAAGATTAAAATCATATCGACCAGTTCTAACTAAACCAGTCCCGTTTTCAGATGATAGGTAGTTTTCAAAAAATCACATCTCTCTCATCTGTGATCGGATCATCTCCAACTTTGGATATGTCTTCAAGTACATCCTAAAGAGTATTTCCCATCAAGTTTGAAGTGATTTCAAGGGTTAGATTTCAAGATAAGTGGTTTTCTTCATTACTTTTCTCTGCAGATTTTGTATTGGACTGAATTAAGATCCTGTAGCAAAGAGGGATTGTTAATTTGACTTGCTTTGAACCCTCTTTGCCATCACAAGAAGACAATTTAATCAATTTCAGGGCGTAAATGATGAACAAAACAAATGCAACCAAAATCTCTGGGGGGTAAAGAAAATAACAGAGTAGAAAAAATAGTAGATACAAGAGATTGGTTTTTAAGAGCAGAACTCGGGATGCGATTAATGAGATAACATGTAGTAAGAATAGGATCCTGCGAAAATATATTAGGTTCATTCATTCAAAATAGCAACGATCTAGAATTTCAATAAATGACGATTTTTCCTTTTACTGACACCATTCTGTTGAGGGGAATATGTACCCACTAATCTAATAAATAATGCCATGCTTAGAACAAAATGATTAAATCTCACATGGATCATATTCAAAAGCATTATTAGAACGAAAGGCATTTAAACAGATACCAAACTGAGTTTTTATTTTATTATAAAATTATTTAAAAATTGGCAAGATTTCAAAACGATGTTAACAAATATAACCATGTCAATCGGGAGTCATTTGTCCACAAAAGTAACAAAATAATGAAAACTAGGCATATTTTTAATTGACACAGACCCCAAAAGTTAGAATGAACTAAAGAAGACAATGATAGACTACCAAGGTTTAAAATCTCGATCTCGGCGAGATCTCGCCGAGACACTGTATTTTGTCCGAGAGCTTAAAAAGGCTGTCTCGGTGGCCAAAATATATTTTTTAGGTCTCCAACTTTAGGGGAACATCATTTTTATGTATATAAACACATTTAGAGCATAAAATTGTAAAAATAATGACTCTTTGTGGTTGTTTGGGTTTACAGCCATGTTTTGACAGTCAACGCTGAAGTTTGTTGTAAACTTAAGCTAATATTGGCTATTATATTCAAAATATGGCAAATGAGACAATAACATAATGCATTGGGGGAAAAAGAAACAAAATAACACTTCATTATAAATCATTACATCATAGTTCAAATGTTCAATACTGAATGATCCCATAGTCTCGTAGATTAGGCTCACGTATATAAATATTTCATTAGATTCTACCAATTTTTTTCCTCTCTCATAGTCTCATTTAAAAATCTCATTTTTGGGCAAGAATCTAACCTTCAACAGTTGATATGAAACTCCCACAGCAATCCTCGCAATCCGAAGCACCACCTGTTGCAAGTTGAAAGTCCAAACAAAGAAAAAATGAGGAAGAAATAAGAAAATTTTCAAAAACTAACAAAAAAGAGGAAACAGCAGTTCTCGGTCGAGTTCTCGACTGAGAACAGTGAGTTTTCTCTTTTATAAAGAGGAAAAAAAAAACAAAAAGCAATTTCTCGGCGAGATTTACCGAGATCTCGCCGAGAAATTGCGAGATTTACCGAGATCTCGGCGAGATCTACCGAGATCTCGGCGAGATCTACCGAGATCTCGGCGAGATTATGCATCTGCTGAGACGAAAAAGGTTATCGACCCTGTTTTCGTCCCGGCTACTCACCGAGATTTTATTCCATGTGGACTACTAGAAACTTCATGAGAAGGAAAAGAAATGTGATGTTTGCCAAGCTCACAAGCTTCACATTCAATATGCGAGATAGATTTTTAACTGGGAACCATAGCTTGGAGAGAGATAAGTGACCAACCAAAAATGCCATTAAGAGGAGAAGGACTACTAGAAGCAACGGAAGAAGCTGTAGAAAAGGAAGCACCATCAAAGTAGTATAAGCCATCCTCATCCCCTCCACTAATCATCTCCTTGTCTGGAGATCTTGAAACACACAAGAAAGTTAGGAATCATCTCAACAAGTGCTCCAGCTACAAAAATCTCTGAAGTCATTTGGGAGAGACCGGAATGGGCAAAATCAAGTTAAATATTGATGGTTTCTCTTTAGGAAACCCTGGTCATTCTTTTGCAACTGGTATCTTTAGGAACCATCATGGTGAACCCTTGGGGTGCTTTGGGACTTACCTGGGCATTTCTTCTAATTTCATGGCAGAATTCATTAAGTTTTTCAAAGGGCTGAAGTTTGCCAAGTAGAGGTTCTTCATCATTTGTGGTTTGAATGTGTCTCTAATGTGGTGTTTCTTAGCATCTCAAGTTGTTCCATTCCATGCAAACTTGAGCAACCATGGCTTCATTATACATCTTACTTAGAGTCTATTACATGGAGATGTCACATTGTTATAAAGAGGGAAACACGGTGACAGATTCCTTAGCTAAAGAAGGGGCTGTTCAACATGTAAATTTGTTTTGGTCATCTAGCCTGAGGTTGGTGAGAGAAGATATAATCTGGGATTACCAAGGTAGATCTCAGTTTAGGTTCCACCACGAATTGCTTTTCCATGAAGCTCTGCATGGTCTCTTCAAGATCTCTTCATGTTTTCTGGCTTAGGTTCTCTGCTGATGGCCATGCCAAAGGTGGATGCCTGGGTCAAATTTGTCAGCACTCTTGCTTGGCTTCTGCCTGCTGATGGCAATGCTGAAGGTGGGGTGAAAAGCTAAGTTTTTCTTGCTTCTTCAATTCTGGATATGCCTGGACTATAAACCTGTACATTCTCTCAATATTATAAATCTTTGCTGATCTTCAGCAAAAAAGGGGGGAAAAAAACATTAGTCCCTGAATAAAATTATAATGACACTACACCTTCTGCGGCTGGGTTATGATATGCTGGGGCAGAAATTAGGTAAGTGACAGGAAGTAATTCAATGACTGGCTTTAAAGGTGGATGAAAGGATGAAGGAAAGGTATAAGGAGGAAGGCCTGCACTATAATTGAGTGTCGTTTCGATGGAGTTCAACGAAGAAAATAAACAGTTTCAAAGCTTGAAGTTGTTGTAATAACGGTAACAGAAAATGAAAGTTGAAGAGAAAGGGAAGGAGGTGAAAAGAAAATATAACTCACATTATATTCCGCCTAGGATTCAAGGGATCACCTCTAAAAGGGTTTTGTCAAACTACACTGTAGTTGTCAAGGTGTCACCGAGGCGCCTCCAGAAATTTTAAATCCAAGGTGAGGAATTGTCAAGTTGTCCAAAGTGCCTAAAACAAACAATGGTGGGGAAAATGTGGAAAATATGGGTAAATGGAGAAAAATGTGGGAAAATGAGGACGAATGAAAGAAGAGAAGGAAGAAGCATCATCGCTTCCCCATCTGTCACCATCATCTCTGCAGAAGCAGCAGCAGGAGGACTGGAGACGGAGGAATGGTAGAAGAAGAAGAAGACAGATACATCAACAGAAACCACAGCCAGCGCTGCTGCCGGAGATGCAGCAACAATCACTGCTGCTACAGCCACTGTCACCACAAGGGGGAAAAAAAGAGAGCAAGAAGATGAAGAATACAAAGGAAGAAGAAGGGGGACCCTGCCTATTTTGGTTTCCGATCCATCTCTGCCGACGTCTCTGTCATTTAATGTTGTAGAGAAGAGGAAGAAGACCGAGCGAACTGAGTCTTCCGTTTTTTAGTTATAATGAAAACTTGGTTCTAATATATTAACGACTAAAAAAAGGATAGTTCTTTTATTTTATGCAGAAGTCATTGTATTTTATCAGTAAAGGAGACAAAATTTCCATTCTACACATAAGTCTTCCTGAAGAACCTCTTTCATATTTCAATTCTTGGTTGCAATTAATGTGGTTGATTTAATCACATACTGCTGGTATTGTGACGCATCACACATGTGGTGGTCCAAGCACTGTAAAGAGCGATATGCATTTAGCAAAATAATGGATTTCAGCTGCCCAGATAAACTGAGTTTTCGTATCGTAGGTATAAATTTATGAGAAGTGCTTATTTTATACATGATTTTTGACTTGAGAATTGGGATCTATCTAGTACTATTTATTTCTGTTTAAGCATTTAAGACGATGCAGGTTTTCATGTTTTATGTTTTTTTATTTCTTTTTTCATTTAATTTTTCCTCCTCCCTTTGTTATATATTTATCTATAATATTCTTTTTGTTTTGTATTTACCGTTCTTATCAATGTTCTGGAACCTGGATTGGCACTTATCATGTTGACTGGTTCATAAAATGTTTGACCTGTCTGATACGGCTCATTAAAAGTTGGTCAATGGAATCTTCCAGAAAAGACAAGTGACCGGGTTTGAGGGATTAATATGCCAGTTTTGGTGTTGGACTATGGGGTCACTGTTAAAAGTTAGGCTGGGTCTCATAACACTAGCTGTATATCTCTTTCTAATATTCTATTTTTTCCTGCTGAAATAAAAAAAAGAGTGATTCATATATTCATCTTATTCTCTCTGGTTTTTCGGTGCAGGATTAGGTTGTTCATGGATTATAGTTCTGAGAATGATTGGTGAGCTTCATACCAAGGGGGGAGAGAGAGAGAGAAAGAGACAGAGCATACTCATCTCTCCAGGGTTTGTACTTTCCTGAGACTAAGCTCAATTTTGATTTATTCAGGATCAGTAATTCTTATATTGAACGAAATGGACAAAATATTTCTGGTTGTTTACCATGCAGATAGTACTTGTGGGGGTATAAGATTGTGGATGCAATTATTGATGAAAGCTTTTGAGCTTGATGGTACACTGTTCGCGACCTCAACATTTGATGCAATTATCGATGGAAGCTTCTGAGCTTGATGGTATGCTCTCTATGGCCTCAACATTGCTTCTCTCTCTCTCTCTCTCTCTCTCTCTCTCTCTCTCTCTCTCTCTCACACACACACACACACACACACACACACACACACACACACATAGTTGTTAAAAAACAAGGCGACCCAAGGTGTTGGAGGGGCTCTTGGGTGCCTAAGTTTACCCAAGGCGTACCCAAGGCATTGCAACGGTACATCTTCCATAGAAAGATTTATACAAAAGGGAGGGGGTTAGAGTATCAATTTTTATTTTGTGTGTGTGTATGTGTGTGTGTGCACGCGCTTTATACATCCACTAAAAGTGCTACAAATGTCATTAAATTTAAAAATAATTAAATAAATAAAACAGGGCGACTAATTGCCGAGGAGTTAAAAACCGTCTGGACCCACGGCGTCGCCTTGACAGCTATGTACATCACACACACCCCCCCCCCAAAAAAAATTCTTGTGTGCACATGTAAATTCATGGTAGAGGCTCGTTATTGATAAATACAATTCTGTTGCCACAAATTGGTTGAATAAATTATATTATGCCCTTGGAAAAGAAATAAGCACTTATTGATATACGTCATTGTATATCCTTCTTAACAATTGGAGCTTTTGAGATAAACGGTTGTAGCATGGTAAATTAGGAGTTAAGGTGACCCCTGGTACGTGCAAGGGATCTGTGTTGTTGCATCGCTGCATGAAGTTTCCTTGGTGCCATGCATGGTTGGGGGGTGGGGGATGTTTATATACATTTTTGTATATATTTTCTAACAAGCTCGAGCTTTTAGGATACACAGTTGTAACAATTCCGATGGCATTACTTTTTATTTGGTCATTCTATTCTATGGCACCCATAGGCTTCTACAACTAAGGGAATGAGATACATATATTGCACACAATGAAGATAGGAGAGTCGAACTCAGGACCTCTTGGGTGCCTCTACTGTGAGGCATCAACCAACTGTGCTAGCAGTTGTTTTCTTCTGGTGGTATCACTTGGTGTTATCTAAAATTTAGGTTGTATTGACTGGATGGCATTAGGTTGGGCATGCAATGGGTGTTTGGCTAACCCAATCCAGCTGCCTCTACCAACAGTGTCAATCTTCACCTCATCTACCTATGCATGGGATGAGGCAAGAGACAAATTGGGTTGGGCTGGGTTAGAAGTTTTTATTGAGGGATTTGGGGCATTTTAATCCAAAATAGTCTCTTAGAGAAATCGAAAAAGTTATATTTAGGGGTGGGCCGATTGGACCTAACATATGGCCCAAAAAAACCTGGTCCTAGGGGTTGGCCTGAGCTTAATTGTGTGCTGCTTGAGCTTATCTTGGCCCACCTGACAGATTTGTGTTTCTACATTAATAATGGGAAATTATCAATTATTTTGTGCACTTATTTAACATGTTTTATATTAAGGAAATAAATCAAGACATAAATTAAACAAAGGGATCTTCATTTTAGTTCATGCTATGTAATTTTTTTTTTAATTTTTTTATTTAATGAAAAATACTATTTTCTAATTTAGTTTTGGAAACAATTGAAGGTTTGGTGTCTAAAATTGATCTATATAGGAGTTTGGATAAACTTTAATTCTTCAAAGAAGGATTATTAGTAATTTTTTGTGAATAAAAAAATTGGTATAGTTCTTGTAGTTTAGCAGAACTAGAAAGTATCTCTAGACCGGCACAAATATCTGCCATATTGCATATTGAAAAGAGCTGAAACTTTATGAACAGGTAGATCCCAAGGTCTTCTTCTCAGATGTCTCAAGTGTCAGCTGAAACAGAATTGGCCTAGTGGCAAAATACAAATTTTAAAATCCAGTATATAAGTGAAACTTTTTAAATAAGAAATGGACAGGTAAAGTATTAGTACTGTGCAAATACATGAGATGGTATTATGATTTAAATTCAATTCTGAAATTTGACATGTGGCCAATTTAAACCATTTCTTAAATATCCATATAGTTGAAATTGCCACATCACCCTTCCATGTGGCAAAAAATGGTGCAGGTTGAGAGACCCTTTAGACTTGCTGATGTAGAAAAACTTTTGCCTAAAATTTTACTTAAGGCAAAAGAACTCTGTCCAGTTGCATGGGGTAGAATTTTCCACACTTCCCCTACACTGTCATCTTATTGGCCGTCGGATTTCTCTCTATTCATCTCAGCCCTGCAAGGAGTGAGTTGTTGAAACCACTCTTTCCGCTGCCAATATTCTCTCTCTCTCTCTCTCTCTCTCTCATCGTCACCGCTGCAATCTACAATTTCCAGATAAATCGATGTAGGTAAGGTTCAAATGCCACTTACCCCCACAAAAAAAAAAAAAAAAAAAAAAAAAAAGGAGGTTCAAATGCCATTTTTTGGGGGTAGAGTAAGATTGGTGTTGGAAATGGTTACTGACCTGAGCTTTTTTAAGTTCCCTAAATGATCAATGGTTCACAGGTATTAACTATCACAAGAGAGACCATTAGATCGATGAGATTCTTAAGATGGTCGAGCCAAATACCTGTTAACTTGTGGAGACTGTTGACGCAGGTGAAGGATCGGAGACTGGCGATGAGCTCGTCTGGGAAGGGAAGTTGAAGCGAGACAAGGTGTCTGAAGGGCTTTCCGTAGTCACAAAGTGGCATTGTAGAGGGAAGGTTGAAAGCAGGGGTCTTTGGCAGTTGGGATGTGAGGGAACGGAGGGCCTGCAACTGTTTTGGGTCAAGTTCTGAACGAACAGATGGAGATGGGTAAGGTTTTCAAGGTAAGGGAAGAGATGGGGATTGTAAAGTTATTGTGGGTATTGAAAGTAATGGTGATTTTATTAGAGAGGCGTCTAGTGGTGGCAATGATTCTGGTAGATATGGTGAAGCACAGTAAGAGATGTTGATGTTGTAAAATAGTAATATGAGTACGATAGCTGGAGGGACGGTGTCCTAGGTTGCAGTGGCAACAGGGAGGGTGAGGGAGGGAGGGAGGGAGGGAGAGAGAGAGAGAGAGGGGAGAGAGTGTGTGTGTAGTGAGTGGTGACAGACTGATAGTGGTGATAGTAGTGTTGCAACAGCTAAGTCCTTGAATGGCTGAGATGGATAGAGGAATCAGACGGCTAATAAGATGACAGTGTAGGGAAGGTGTGGAAAATTCCATCCCGTGCAGCTGGACAGAGTTCTTTTGCCCTTTTACTGAATAGACAGAAACCACCTGAGGTTTTCACTTAGTATAAACATATGATCTTAACCTCTAGTGTACGTTATTTACTTCAGGCCATGTGGTAGCTCAAATCTTGCCCACGGCCTAATGCGTTTTGGTAGGCTGGACTTGGGTTTGGGCGCATCAGTCCCTGACCTTGCTTGAGCCCAAGCTATGTTTTGGTGGGTTGGGCCTGGACTTACTAGATTTGGCCCAAAACCCAGCCCGTGCGCAGCACTTGTTGCATTGGTTAATGTAATTCGTTATCTGACTTTGTTGGTGACATTCTGATATAAGGATCTATTTTCATGTTCTAGTTTTCAATTCCGCTGATTTATTACTGACATGCTGCAATTGTAAGAGATACGAATTTTTTATTTTCTCTTGTTCCTTCGATCTTTCAACTAGTTTCATTGCTGTTATAATTTTTTTTTTCTAGAGGAATGGTTCGCTGGACAAAGGATTGTGAAGCTGAAGCTGGGAGACTCAAACTTTACGTTACACATTGTCACCTTCAGCACATTCTAGCATCTGCTTTCATATGATGGATAGATGTTGCCAAATCCAAGGTTGAAGAACTCAGGTGAAGTTTTAAAGATCAGTCATGTGAGATATAACTGTGATTGGGGAGACATCATAATCATAGAAACTGCTTTTTAACGAGGGGCATGGGTGGATGGGGACTGCTGTGCCCATGGTTCAAGTAATCTGTATGGATTGTCTGATTCATTTTGTTTTTCGACCTGGTTGATCCCTGATCCCGTGCTGTTTTAATTTTATTTTAATACTATCAGTTACATGTTAGTTGTCCATCGGATCTATACATGGATCCAAATCTGATTGGTTTTGGACATGATTGATACTGTGTCTGATACCTACCTGAATTTAATACCTTGGGTGTGCCATAATACCCACACAACTGGCACTGACAGCAGTTATGTTTGAGCCTTGTATGACAATTCAAGACTCTATTTGTACATTGATTTATTACTTCATTCTATGAATAGATACTACCTATTACTTTATGAAAAAAAAAAAAAAGCTTAAACAAGGACTCGAAGATGGTCTAGAAATCATACTTGAACCGAAGAATTAACTGTTGTGTTGATGTAACGACCAGCTGCCGAAGGAGTGTGCACTGATCCACTAGGTTGGGTAACTCTGAAAATGTTTCTGAAGCTCTTGGATGGATGATAGGGTGGGTATGTTGGAACTGAAAAAGAGGAAAATGAAAGATAGAGACAGAAGGGTATCCAAATGGTTGGGGAAGGTTTTAGAAGTAGGATTATATTTGTTTTTTAGGTGGAAAAGTATGATTATAATAATTATTATTATGGGCAATCTTCCTTCGCACTATGGCCAGTGTAGTGAGTTATTTCACTACGATTTTTTTACCCATGCTTTGCATTCATCTTATTCAGTATAATTCAGTATACAAGGACTGATATTATAACAAAAGTATAAAAAAAAAGACATCTCAGTGCATGAGGCTCCTGCTATTGCAAGATCTAGGGAGGGTAAAATGTATGCAGCCTTATCCCCACAATGTGGAGAGGCTGTTTCTGTGTTCGAAACACGTAACTTCTAAGTTGCAATATGACATCCTTATTGTCACATTGCAATTTAGTGGTCATGGGTTTGAAATGATTAGGTTGCAATGTGACGGTTAAGGTTGTACAAAAAGTATACCAAATCCCTTCCACTCTACATGCCCTCTCCCCTTCCTCATGCGTGCCCTTCCCTGTGTAGGTCAGATGTACTTTTTTGATCGCCCAATTTCTAATTAGATCCATTGGATGTCAATGTCAGGAAAATAATAAGGGTGTCTTAATTTCATTTCGATTAGATAAGAGATCACAAGGTATCATGGCTTGAAAATTTTGCAACTTGAAGAAGCAAAAACACATTTTTATTCAAAATAGAATATTATGCATATTAGTTACGAAACAACATTTTTTTATAAAAAAAATGATTTCCAAAAATGTTTTTAAAAAATAAAAAAAAATTATACCAAAGAGAACCTCATTGAATCAAACAACATTTCTATTTATAATGAGATATACAACTGTTTACATAGGTTGAAAAGTACAATAACATAGCTCATAATATAATAGAAATAAATATTCTCATGCCTTCATACTAGCATAAGGATATCCAGTGATTGTAGTTTATTGTGAGCACATATTAATGTATTGATATATGCATATGGTAGATGATGGCCATTGAATTTCTTTGTACCGACATGAGAGACATGAGAAGATTTGAATCCTAAAACAGCTTAAGTAGTTTTAAATGTCTACGAACTAACTTGAGCAGCCAGTTGTATCTGTTGCATAGCTGTCGTTGTAGAGGGAAGTGGAAGCTAGATACGGAACTGTCATCATCAGCTGAGGTGTCATGAAGAGATGTGGCTACAAAAGCATTAATTTCCTTATTAGCCTCTTGCAAACTTAGGTGTGATTTGGACCACATGCCCAGTTTCAGACAGATGGTAGAGAAATCAGATTTGGCCAAGGGCTTTGTATAAACAACAATCAGTTGACGATGAGAGAGAACCAAACGGGTCACAAGGGAACTAAGAGCAATTTTTTTACGAAATAAAATGGTAATCAATCTCAATATGTTTCTTACTAGTATAAAAAATTGGATGACAATCATGCGGAACAGCACACTCATATTCTCACAAAACTACAATATGATTGAACACTAATATCTCGAGGAGAAAAGATATCCAAGTCAACTCCATGGTTGTAGAAGCCATAGCCTGATATTCAACCTTTGTGTTGGACCATGCACTTGTGGGTTGTTTTTAGCATTCAAATAAATACAGTTGGAACCCAAAAAGGTACAAAAACCCGTAGGAGACCCGCAAAAAATAGGGCAGCCTATCTCTAATCAATATCAGAAAAACCATATAGGTCAAGAGAGCTATGACGAAGTATATAAAGACCGGAGTCAAGAGTGCCAGTACGTAGAATGAGGAGCAATACGTGAAGGAATATGTTGGGAATATATTTTCTAATCGTGTCTAGCCTTAAAAAAAGAGAGAGAGAGAGATGATAGAAAAATATAAGATACAATTTATAACAAATAATTATTTTTCAAAAAATAAAAAGATATTTTACAATGAAACAACTGGAGCCAAAGGATAAAATACAGACTCTATAGTGAAGGGTAAAAGCCATTTTACATCCCTTGGAAGATGAGGGTAAGGCCATTACCCAATCCTACCTTATCCATTCCTTCCCCTTGCTAGATTGCTAGAATCACAAGACAAAAGGACTTTCTTCCATCCCTTAACTCAAAATCCTTTGAGGAACAAACCAAACACTTTAGGACCTACGATTCTTTGCGAGTTGATTTATTTATCATTTGGGAAAAGGATCTACAAGCTGTCCATGTATTCAGAGATATACGTATCAGTGCGAGAGAAATTAGAGTAATAGGGAGGAAGAACCGATACTTGGGAGGAACCCGGATATTAAGAAGAGAGAAAAGGGGAATGTACCCCTATTTTTGAAAGTCAGTGTCAACCTACCTTGTCAGTCCATTAAATGATGAGATGAATCGTAATTACTGTTTTCAATGACAATATTACCCTTGAGATTGTAAAATATCATTTTTACCCTTTTAAAACTTAAGGGAAAACGATTATTATGCTTAAACTACAACCCAAATCAGTAAAATTTCGAACTTAATTCAGAATAGATTTCCATTAGATCTACTAAATCTAGAATCTAAATTGAAACTCTAGTCAAGGAGGCAACTACGATCGTTTCACCCTTATCTTTGAGATTGTAGATTCTGAGATCGGTTAAGGATATCACTCTTTATCATCATTTGAAGTACCGAAGCTTTTTACCCAAAAAAAATAAGAGAAAAGTATGGAAGCTTAAAATATGGTCTGGGAGAGATTTATAGTTTTATTATTTGTGATCAACTTTCAAGCTATCAGTATTGGCCAATGTCGAAACTGATCTGATACCGGATAAGTTGTACAGCCAAATGGACTTCAGACATGTGGCCGGTACGGCAATAAAAAAAATACTTAAAATTGGTATTGAATCGACATCGACCAATGTCGAAACCGATATAAATTGGCCGATGCAGACTACGAAAAAATAATTGTGATCCTGACAGGAACATAATTTGTGATGTCAAAAACTATGCTTGATATATATCCTTTTTCTTGAATAACAGAATGCATTGAAAAAGTTTCAATGCTGCTCATTCTGGAACAGATTCTTTTGCCCATTCTGTATTCGGAGTCCAGGACAAAAATTCTCTCTTTAACCCATTCCTTAGGGGTGTTAATTTTGGGACCGTACCGGTAGCTCTGGACCGAACTGGTCCAAATTAACGAGAAATCAACCCGGACCGAATTGTTACTATACATGTTTCGGGTTGAGGTATGGCATATCCTATCAGTCCCGATCTGAGCAAGCCTGATACCGAGCTGAATAATCAGATTGATGAGGCCGAACCCGATAATGGCCTGAACCAAACTGATGTAGACCATCTGGATGGGCTTAATGGGTTCCTACCGGCTACTGAGCACCCAACCTAAACCAGCCAGAACCGGCTCGATAACAACTCGATAAGCTAAGTTTGATAGTAATCTGAAACCAGACCACCCCATTAATTAATCTGCATAATGCACATCACCTAGTCCAAACCTTTTAATGAATATGTTTTGGTCAAACATTATAAAACCTGATATCGATTTGACCCCAACCAAAATCTGCCCGTGACCCGTTGATACCCCTACCATTCCTATCTTGTTTTAAATATACATTCTCTATTTTGAAAATACATTTCTAAAAACAAAGGTACACGGTATATCATGTTTTATCTTGTTTTCCCTTCAATTGAAAAGGATAAAGTCGTCCATTTACATGATTCCCAGCATTGGAGTGTCCAAGCTGTGGTCCTGAGGATTATTGGTGGGGCTGCACTGCAGCATAGTATATATACGACAAAGGATGTTCTTATAAATGAGAACATGTCTCTGATCAGGTCCATGTGATGGCCCCCACAGTCACGATGGATCAAGCGAGATCCTCAATCCTCATAGATTCATAGTGGAGTTATAGGCTGTACTCTGTACGTGGGGTCTATCTGATATTTTTTTCATAAATTGAAATAACAAAAAGCTGCCAAAACCTAAAGATGACCGACCAATCAAATTGACAGACTGGAAAGACCAGATCTGCACATGCTGCTTCCTTTCATGGTGGGCCCGTAGAGCTGGATTGGGCCCCATTTTGATCCAGGCCCATTTTCCACTACAGTTTTTTGGCTTTTTTGTTGCAAAAATACACGGATAAGCATATGGTTTCGTGTACGGTCATGTCATGTGGTTAATAATAGTGATGATTCATCGCCACCACATATGGTATGGTACTTTGATACGGTTCTGTATTCGCAATAAAATGTTTCTATCATTTATGTGTAGAAATCCTCTTCCAACCTACTGCCTGCCAAGAGCGAGATTTCAGTCGGTCCACTTCTCCATGTATTGGTATGCGGGTCAACTGATCCTCAGCCCTTGGATCAGCGGCAAGAACCTCCTGCCGCGGGAGATGATTTTTATCCATCATTTATAGGTAGGAAAATGATTTTCCCTTATTATTATCGTATGGATTCAGTATAATTATTAACCAGTCTGAAATACTGTTTTTATCTAGTATGCAATATGATTTTTAATTCTGTACGAAATATGGTTTTTGTTGTGTCGGGATTCCATTCCGAGGTCTTTGCTACTGAGTAGACCTGTAAATGACAAAACAAGGCAAGAGAGGTTGGGTTTATAGTCATAGGACCACTTCAATGGCTAAGTCAGGAATCTTGATAACAGATAATGATGTCGGATAGCTGAATAAATATATTAGTAAAATGAGATAAGAGAGAGATTTCAAGTCCAAGGTGTCAAAGCTAAAAATGAGAAACGAACAGAAGTATTAAATGTCAGTCAAGAGAGAACATTGTCGTTCGGGCTTATTTATAGTGAATAGTATTTAATGGGTCTTGCGTGCCTTTTGAATGCAATGTAGTTTCGTGGAGGACGTTTCTGTCCTGGAAGTAAACCAAGAATGACGGCAATGTCTCTTCATAGCGATACGATTATTTTACCCCTTGATCTTGTGGGCATTTTTTGTGATGTTCAAATGTTGCATCTCATTGACTATTTGATATTTGTGCCCTAGTTTCTAATTCAATTCAAAATAAGATTTATATTTAATACATGCACAATTAATTTCTGAAGTTAATTTATCTTGAATTTTGTGAAAATCAGTTACCAATGTCGATTATAGAATTCTTTGATTATAATATAGTCTCCTAAATGGTGAAATGAATAAGAAACATATCTTGGACCTAACAAAAAATAAAATAAAAAATTAAGCATATCTTGGAACTATAAAACCAAAACTTATATATCTTGGAACAATCATTCATGTGTCTAATTGAAACGGTATACAATATCTAAATGGTATACAAATCGATATATAAATTGAAAATTTAAACCATATGTACTGTCAATATATTAGTCTGATATCGTACTGATCAATTATATGATAGTGATTTCGATATGAAATTGATACCCTTACCATACATAGCCCAATCAAATTATAGAAATGTCATCCTCTTCTAGGAATATATTTTTTTATTTGCTTACGTACAATATTATACTACATGGAGACTTGAGCTAGTTTTTTTCCGGTAATGACGGGTATCTAGAAATTTGGCCTGACTAGTCTCGTGAGCCCATATTGATCCCACAACAGTGTAGATCGGGTTATTCCAAGGTTGAATGAGAACTATTCCACCTACACCCAAAATAGGAAAAAAAAAAAAACACTTAACACTCCGTGTGTGAGTGGCTCCAAGACGGTAAAAGAAGTCGCACGCACTCAGAAACCTTTCATTTCCAAATGTGTAGGCTCCTTGCCAATTGAGCTATCCCTTAAGGTTGAATCTCGAACTATTATTAATTCCAATTTTAGAAAGATTCCAAAGCAATGGTTCTTAATTGAGGTTCCACATCCTTGGCTACGAAGCTTATAAAGGTGTATAACAATCTCAATTATTAATGTAAGGATTCCAATAATAAGTTTTAACAGATCCATTCCCAGACGATTTCAATCTCAATCCAAAATTGATAGCCTTACTCTGGATGATTCCTGTGAAAATGATTTGAAGTGCTGTGTATTTTTTTTGTTCTCACCTTCATTATTTCTGTTTCACATCCGTGAAAACAAATCCTTGCCAATCATTTCCCTCCATTTTTTCTTTAATTTTCTATTATCCCCTCTATCAAATCCAGTTGAAAAGATATTTTTCAATCGGCCAGTCAGTTCGGTCGAGATTAATGGATAGAAATCCTCTCATGCCCCTCTTGCAGACATGAAGAAATCCAGTCACTGTAATTTATTGTATGCACATACTGATGTATTGATATATACGCACAGTGAATGACATCAATTGGATTTTCTCATGCTAGCATAAAGGGCATGAGAGAATTTGAATCCGAGATCAATAACAATTTGAATTATAGATTGATAAGAATCTATTAGAATAATATTTTAAGATATATACACACATAAGAAACCAAACCACACTTTTAAGAATTCTACAATAAATAAAAAAGAATTAATTAAGGATCTCTTTAGTATAATTCATATTTATGAATTATTTATAAAAAATTATTTATAAAAATAAATTATGAATCATAAATAATAATTATTTAATATTACTAGACATAAAGAAGTAATAATGGATTATCATAATAATGATAAACACTTGTTAATTTATTTGTAGATTTTAGATTATGTTTATTTATTTTAAAAATATAAATTAGTAACATAAATCATACCAAATGATTATATATGTTATAATGTATTATATAATTAATTCTATAATACATATCAAAAATAGTCTAAACTAACCTGATAAACAACTAAAATAAAATCAGATTGAAATCAAATTATTCTTAAAATTTTAATTTTCGACTAAGTAGTACAAGACGGAAATTAATTCAAAATAGATCAAAATTGGATCGAATCAATCGATCAACACCTTTAGATGAAATGAAAGAGAATTAAAAAAAGAAAAAAAAAAAAAAAGCAAAAAACCAATAAATCTAAAAATTAATCACAAAATTGGAAGAAGATGATGCATGGCATGCATCACAGTATATCCCCAACAAATATGTAGTACTTTTTCCTTTTTGATTGAACACATAATACCTTTTTTTACCTAAGTGTGATGGTATGGTATTTGGGAGGGGAAAAAACAATCTTCCCCCGCTACTTAACCTGCCAGTTGATTGGGTTAAGATATGAGTATGCGTGTCGAGAATTATTGTTGGTTCAATAGACAGTTGATGTGACGGGGCGAGAAGAGAGGATGAATCCATTTGGGATGGCTTACTATTCTAACGCTACAGTTACTTTCCGCCTATACAAGGTAATCCATTTGTACTCAACCAGTGAAGACCAAAACCGAACAGGGCACTACTTCCTTAAATGGAATCAAATTTGAATCGAATCTGGATTTTGAAGGTGAGACGCTTAGGAAGTGCATGGTTCAGAGCATCTCACCATCAAAATTAAAGGTGTAAAATTCTTATCCCATATATTTGAAATTTTCATAATATCTTTTCTTTTTATCTAATCATCCAAAAAAAACCGACCTCTTAAAAATTGCCCCCCCCGCCCAAATCCCTCCCTTTCTTCTATTTTTTTTTTTTTTTCCTTCAACTCTCAAAATCTCGAGGGTCATCTTCTAGCGATGGGATAGAGGAGTTTAAGGGTCATCTTCTAGCAATGGGATAGAGGAGTTTAACTAAATTGAATGGTCTGTCAGGGATGAAAGTGCAAACTAGAAAAAAAAAAATGAAGAACAAGAATTTAACAGGTTGATCTTGGTTCGTATCGACTAATCCGGATCGGATTGGTATTGGTAGGTAGGAACTGACCTAGTCCTGATATCGATTCTTGTAATTAACTTGAATGATTATAGGGAATTATTTTAATTTTTTTCTATTATATGAAACAATTTAATACTTTTACACATCAATTGAAGTAAGGGAAAATCCACCCCCCGATAAAGGTGTCAACGGGCCGGTCCGGTTCTATTTTGATCAAGATTGAAGCGGTGTCGTGGTTTATAAGTCCAGCTCAAAACATGTCCATTAAGGGTTCAGGCTGGGGTGGGTTACTGGACACGTTAACTAACAGGCCGGACCGGTGTTGATTTGTTATCGGGTTGAACTTATCGATCGATTTCGGGTTGACTCGGTCCAGTCCAGGCTTATCGGGCCCATGCTATTTATCCTATTTTCTTATTTCTATCAATAAATTTAATACAATTGTAAATGGTTGAGTTTTGATTGATCTTAGGAACATTTGAGCATGGATAATGGATTGCATATTTGCATTTATCTAGTTAGAATCGTTAGATCTTTGGTCAATTGGTTATTATTTGAGCAGTAAATAGAATCGATTCAAGCTAGCTTGGGCTTCTTAACGGACCCTACTGGTGTTCAGGTTAGGTATTATCGGTTTGGGCTAACTTGAGGTTCTTAACGGGTCGGTCTAGTCCGATTTTCAGTCTAGGCTGAAACTGTGTCGGACTTTACAAGTCCAAATCGAAACATGTCCATTAAGGGATCAGTTGGGATTGGATTCAGGTTATATCGGGCCGATTCGATTCATTCTATTGGGTGAGGCTCATATTTGACACCCTTACCCTGAGGTATACCCTTAAATCAATCATCTCCTATCTTGGCTCATAATATCAACCACCTCCCCTATTTTTGTAAATAAGTGTCTTAACATACTTCATCAGTTCATTAAGTGATGAGACGAATGGTAACTACTGTTTTCTATGACAATATTATCTCTGAGAATATAAAATATCATTTATACCCTTTTAAAACTTAAGTAGAAATTATTTTCAAGTTTTACTTTCATCTCATCAGATACACAACCTTAACCAATTCAAACCAAAATTTTACCAGCGCCCAACGATGCCTACAAGGCATAGAGTCCTGCGATGAGATCCGCATCCTGTCCTCTCAATGGTTCTGGGAGGACAGTAGCAACCTGTCCTGGATGACCGCCACGTGGCTCTCAGTAAATTCGAGACCCACGTTCGAGTCGATACCCAACCGACAAGCCGAGCCGACAGGGGTTGTCAGCTCAGACGTGAGTCTCAGATTCAACTGAGAGCCACGTGACAGTCATCCGAGATAGGTTATCGCATCCTCCCAGAATCACTGGGAGGAGACGATGTGCATCCCCTGCGATGACATGAAAGATACGATCTTGTCAAACAGGTGAAATTGTTGATTTCATCCCACCAATTAGAGGTTTCTTTGAAGGCATAAGAAATCGTCAACGATGGAACATTGGTCAAATCCATTGGATTTTCTCGACGGAAAATATAGAGAAAAAAAATTTATCGGCAATTACACAGAGGAATATCCAAAAGTCGAAAATCTCTGAAAGGGAAAATTGAAAGCCAAAAGATTAGAAAACTTTTGAAAAAGATCGTGCAAATTAATATCCGTATATTCAAAGAAATGTATGTGAACGTTTTTTTGTTCCTATCCATTGAATATTCTTCTGGATACGTGTGTGAGAATTTCTACTTCCAACTTGGCATGCGTGAGGATTTCTACGTGCGACTTGTGCCAGCTCAAGCAACATCTGGGGCATCAATTTCACGGGAATATCTCAGTTGGTGAAGACGTAATACTTCAAAATTAAGAGGTTATGAGTTCAAATCTTCTTGCACCTATTTATTCAAAAAATAATAATAAATAAATAAAATAAAATAAAAATAAAAAATAAATAATCTAGGGCATCATACCGCTAAGCGGGTTGAACCTTTGGTTTTTCCAGTTCTAGAAGCTGCAGGGTTACTGTTTTAGTCAATTGATGAGTTGGGTAAGTAAAGAGTGTCCATTGTGGATTCATGATCATTGATGGACACCCATGAATTCTGGGCGTTGGAGGCCTAAAAGCATATAGTCTGGTGCCAAGTCTTTTCTCGTCTCCTTATCTTGTTGCTTTGCTCAAAATTAAAATCATTGCATGGTAAGAATTAAGATACCTCAACAACTCTGTTAAATATCTTTCTATTCAACATTTGATTGTGTGGGTTTTTACCAACAGATAAAAAAAAATGTGTATGTGTTAGATCTTCATTTGGATAAAGACGTCGTGGATTGGGAGTGGTGATGGGTACAGCGATGGAAGAGATGACGAAGAAAGTAAAATTTGAAAATAATTTTTACTTAAGTTTTAAAGGGATAAAAATGGTATTTTATAATATCAGGGGTAATATTGTCATTGAAAATAATAGTTACGATTCGTCTTATCACTTAATAGACTGTAAAGTATGTTGATACTTATTTTCAAATAAGAGAGGTGATTGACATTATGAGTCAAGATGGAGGTGGTTGATTTAAGGGTATACCTCGGGAGGAATGGGGTGAATTTTACCTATATCAATTGGTTCGAATCTTATTAATATCAACGGGGACCAATCTGGGTTCTGATACCAATTTATGTAACCGTGCTTGGAAGACTATGGCAAATTCATTTTTATCAATTATATGAAACAGTTCAATACCAATTTAATTAATTTGACTATTTATTGATATTAATTAAATTATAAAAAAGTTGACCTATAATCATCTTGAATAAGGATTTGAGAACAAGACCAGAATCCTCTTTAGTGATTGCCAAGCGACAATGAGATCCTGATCACTCACAGTGCATCGGGATATGTGTTGATGCAATGTGAGCGACTAAGATCTTCCCTGTTGCTTGACAATCACTACAGAAGATCCCTATGCTTGAGAACATGGGGTTAGGATGGGATTGGCATTGAAATCAGTCTTGTTCCCCTAAAAAATATCTTGTATCAGTTGACTCAACCTGAGCCAGCCTTGTAGGATCAGTAGCTACGAGAATTGGGTTGAGATCGGTCTTCTTCCCCCTCAAAATACCTTACCTTTGATTGGCTCGACTTGTGCCAGCCCTGCAAGATCAGTAGCTGCACGAGATCAGTCCTGGGATCAGTCTTGTTCCCCTTGAAAAGAACTAACCTCAGTTGCCTCGGGTCATGGGACCAAATTTTCCTAATGTCCGGTTCCGGATACACTAATATGGAATCCCTTTCCAACTTAAAGGGTAGTCTAAAAAATACTAAAAATTAAGAAAGGATTTATGAATCCGTTGAGTAAAGAACAGATTCCAAATCAACGCATACAAAACCAAGGAATAGAAAAAAAAATTCCCAATCAATGGCAGCCTTGCAAGTTCAGTAGTTGCATGGGCCGAACGGAACCAATTAGATTAGTTTAAATCTCACGAATGCTATTGAGAAAGAATCTTCTCTTATCATTAGAAGAACTTCAATCATGATCTAACTAATTCTGCCGGTCTGCCCTAGAAGAAGAGGAAAGAGATACTAAAAATGGAAAAACGTGGTTAAATTAGTATAGCAATGATTGAGAAAAAATTGGCTTGCACATGAAAGTTAATTTAATTAACCATGTTGATTAATAACTATTTATTTATTTTTAATTTAAAAAAATTAGCCAGACATCCAGAATATTTCAGTGATTGCCTTCCTTATCTTCTTATCCACTTCCATCATTATTTATTTCTTTTATTTTCCCCTTTCTTATTTTCCCGACATAAGATTCCCTTCTCGAGAAGACCCGAACAAGATTTCTTTCTTAACACAAACGGAACTATCAAGATTAAACATCAAGACCCATTATTCCACGTGTCTTAATCTGATTTGAAAACAAAAATACAAAATTAATCACATAATAATGCATTTTCCTTAATTAATAATCAATTAAATTAAGGAATTAGCCGATCCTTCTAGATCGATCCCACGTTACGTGTCTCTTATACGAACACACACGTGTTGCTCCCTGAATGGTTTGGAGGTGAATGTTGCTTAGCTGTATATGTTGGGCAGTCTGGCCGAATGGTCGGTGGAACGATATTACCAAAAGAAAAAATCAGAAAAAATCAAAAATATGCAAAAAGTTGTCGAAAATTACGAAAAAGCACCCACAAAAGAAAAAATCATTATCACTCACGGCAGGGCAGCCTGCACCGTCTCTAATCATTATGACCGGGAAACCGGCTATAGCCAGTGAAGAGGAGCCTTAATCATCCAATATAAGCAGGACTCTCGAGCAAGAGATGTGGAGATCAGATTCTGGGATTCTAGCTTCAGCAAAGTTCAAAGAGCGAGTAGACTCAGTAGGCATCGATGCCGCCGTTCTCTCGAGTCGCAGTGGGTTTACCCCAGGATACGATTAAGCCGGACGCTTTGAAAGCCGGGTTGGCCGAGTTCATATCTACACTCATCTTCGTCTTCGCAGGCCAGGGTTCTGGTATGGCTTTCAGCAAGTTAACTGATAATGGTTCAAACACGCCAGCGGGTCTCGTGGCTGCAGCTTTGGCTCATGGTTTTGGTCTTTTCGTTGGTGTTTCCGTCGGAGCTAACATCTCAGGTGGCCACGTCAACCCTGCTGTCACTTTTGGTGCTTTCCTAGGTGGCAATATCAGTCTCCTACATGGCATCCTCTACTGGATTGCTCAGCTTCTGGGTTCAACCGTCGCTTGCTTGCTTCTCAAGTTCTGCACTAACGGCATGGTTAGTAACGTTTTATCTTCTGTATTTGGTAAATTATACTAGACGTATCTTAAGTTTTGAGGAATTATACCAGAGCTATCAGAGTTCGGAGGAAGGTATGTACATGTACTCATCGGATCCTATTACTGTCCATATCTAGTGGTTCTCACATTCTAGAGGTGGGTTTCACACCAAATATGTAGTGATGGATCTTATGGAGAGTACACGTATATGCAGGTGATCCGATCTTGAGGTATCTCACATTTCATACATATTATATTTAAGATACCTTATGTTTCATATATACTAGGGTTGAGGTATTTTTTATTTTTAGTATTTTTAAATTTATAATTTTCTTCCTCCCCTTGGGCTCTCGCTCTCATTATCCTGTCGTCGTAGTGATTCACCACTCAATTCCCCATGTGCTCATCGCGGTCTCAGTTGCCCACCTCTCTCCTGCCTCTGTCTTCTCCCTTGAGTCTTCTTCATCGAAGGTTGCTCGTTATCAAGTCACAGTTCTCAACCATGGTGCACTCTACCAGTGAAAACTCTAAACTCCAACTTGTTATTTTTCTGATAGATGTGTTCAACAAGAAATGGTAAACCCTGAAGAGTTGAAATAGATCCACGGATTAGTTAGAAGACGCTAACGTTGAATAAAATTAATTTTAAAAATATGAAAAGAGATACGTCTGGAATGATT
The DNA here is from genome assembly GCA_028583415.1 of Protea cynaroides. Taxonomy (NCBI): domain Eukaryota; kingdom Viridiplantae; phylum Streptophyta; class Magnoliopsida; order Proteales; family Proteaceae; genus Protea; species Protea cynaroides. Next base: position 25,211,520 of record CM053266.1, read on the forward strand.
TTTCGAAGGTAAAATATTTCTGCTATGATTTCTCAAAACATGAAATACTTAGATGTAATTTATCCTTTATATTTTGGTTTTATAAACAGAATCTAACGGAGATAATTGCAGACGACATCGGCGTTTGCATTGTCGACAGGAGTAGGGGTTTGGAACGCGTTCGTGTTGGAGATAGTGATGACGTTCGGGTTGGTGTATACAGTGTACGCGACGGCGCTGGACCCCAAGAAAGGAAGTGTGGGGACCATAGCACCTTTAGCGATTGGTTTAATTGTGGCCGCTAATATTCTGGCCGGTGGAGCATTTGATGGAGCTTCGATGAACCCGGCTGTTTCATTTGGACCTGCTTTGGTGAGCTGGGACTGGACCAACCACTGGGTATACTGGGCAGGTCCACTGATCGGAGGAGGACTTGCTGGGGTTATATATGAGTTGATTTTCGTCAGTCGTTCTCATGAGCCGTTGCCGTCCACAGATTACTAAGGTTCAAAATGGATGGACGGTGGGGTTGGATTTTTATTTTGAGTGTTATGTATTTTGTGTGGAGGATGTGTTGGAGGGTTTGTGGTGTTTCGTTAATTTTAACCGTCGATCATCTGTTGTTCAAAATAACCATCTCCATCATTCTATCTTATTTGATATCATTCAGCCCTGGTTTTGTTTCATTACATGACTCACATGGGTTATGGGAATCCTCTCCTATCTCTATCACCGTCCATAATTTATGGATCCCATACTCCAAAAGTGGGCCCACTGAACTCCAATGGAATGGTATTTGGTTTAGGATATTCCTTTTCTTTTTGAAGACTCTGGAATCCGTACGTGAGTGTATTTTCATCATTGCTTATTGGTGTGGATCCACCATAAAAGTGTGGGACCGATTATGATGATAAAATCACGTGGAGAATACAGTTAGTGCAGGTGAAATCCGTATTTTCTAGGCCCACGTCAAAGGGAACTTTCCAGTTGGCAATTGGAATCCGTATTATTGTCTTATTCCATGCGTTTAAAACAAAAAGAGGCGAGTATTGGTCACGCGTTACGGAAGGCAGTAGTCTAGTCACCATCTGGACCAGGGTGCAGTGTGTGGGCTGGTTAAGTTTTTGGACAAACCTACGGGCCCACCTTTCGTGTAGACCAATCAAATCCCTAAATTCATGTAAGTGGATCCCACAACTCCAAATGGAGTGACGGACAATGGAATAGTGAAAAGACGTAATGACAATCATGAAAAGGCCGTCTGGGAGTTGTTATCACCATGCATTTAATGAAGTCTATAATAACGCTACTAGGATGGGTCCAAATTCAGCACTCTCGACAAATGTGGTCCTGGTAGGTCCAAATTCAGTACTACTCGTGGTGAAAGTGAATTGGGTCTGGGTTGTTCGATTACTCACAATTTTCACAAATCCGGATTGAATTAGTGAATTAGTGAATTAGTGTATGGTTTGAATAGAGAATTGACACGTGATTAATATTGAATATAATAATATTAAAATATGATTGAATGTAGGATTGGATTTGAAAATGGTATTGTTGCTGCTAGAATTAGATAGGATCTTTCCAAGTGGGATATGGCCGTTAGAATTCAGTAAGATCTTTCGAAGTGGGTTCTGCTATCTATGCAAATGATAATAAACGAGCACAATAATGGTCGGTTTCGGAATCCAAAGGATACACTTTGATGCTAAACTCAAAGATTTCAATCCTTTATAATATTTTTAACTGGGTCCCAGGTGCCTTCGTAGTATAATACCGAAATTGTTGTAATTGGATTTATCCTTAATTTTTGTGGCCATTATCGGTTTTGCCCCCAATTATGGTGTCAATAAGTAAGCCGTCACATGTCAAAAATCTAGCCGTGGCTGATATTTAGCACATCATTTAAATCCAAAACCAATATAAATTGATTGAATCAACCAATTAGAGACTGAGTACTTGAATCATGTATATATCTCTGGCGGTTAACTCGTAAATGTCTAGCCAATCACCAATGCAGGTCTAGCTTGGCTCGTGGTTGCAGTTTACGTTTCACACTTTTACTTGTCCAGGATTGAGACCATAGTTATACCGCGATAATAAAATACGTTAATATTGGTCTTACATATGGAGAGTTCTTCCACTTATTAGTTCGTACTTTTAAATTAAAAATTTGACAGTTAACGGGACAGTAAAAGGAAAGGTTAAATATTAACTGATTCAATCCGATTCCTAAAACACTGTTGTTAACCTGGCTCTCCCTATGTGTTCTCTATGTCCGACTTCTTCAAGATTTAAAATCGTCTTCTCCTAGGGGTTTAGAAGGAGACTCAACTCCCACCAACAGATACCCGACATGTGGGCGTTAGCTGGATCCGAGCCCTCCATCCGAACTAGTGCATAAGCTGACATTCCCTGTTTGCTCACCTTATCGGGTCAAATGGAGGGCTTAGATCCAGTTGATGCCCACGTGTCAGACATTTATTGGTGGGAGCAGAGTCTCCTTTTGAACCCCTCAAAGAAGACATTCTCCAAGGCACCTTTAATGATAAAAAGGGGATGAAAAAAGAACTATGAACAAATTGGGCATGGTTGACTCAAATTTAAGATCTTTATTTGGGTTCTCTCTGAATGTAACCAATTCAGCAGGACAGTGTAACAATAGATTTTTATTTGAAAAGTAGTAAAGAGGGTTGTTTCGATTTTAAAAGGAATGAATGATCTTTAAGATCCAACATCTACAAACAGGTGACTTAGTCTGACTGTAACTGAACTGATTACATCCAGGCAACGCCCTTTACTTGAAAAGCAGAGGAGGGTATTCATTTATGATGCGCTCGTTTTATAAAGGAGGTGTTTGGGTATTAAAGGGGTGGTTTCTAAATTTGGGAGATAAGATTCTTTTTGTATATGACGCTGAAAATAGAATAATTTGATATTATTTTTTAATTTGAATTAATAAAAGCAATGTCTCTTTGCATAATATGAATTCTAAACATTCATGATATGTTTTAATATTATTTGATCACATCATTGAATTATTTCTTTCTTTACCCTTAAAATCTGTCTTACGAAACCCCTGTGGTGAAGTGTAGTGAAGATTCCACCCACTCAAAGTAGATCTACGTGTATTCCAATATATTTTGAGTAGATTGAGATACGTACCATGTTCATGCACTTTGAATGAATGGGATCCTCACTACACAGGTGTCTCATTATAGAGAATTTTTTTTTGAAACAAAATGTATTAAGATAAACTTCTCTTACTATATGGGGGCCACTCACACGTGGTGTTAAATGTTATTTTTTTCCTGTTATGAATGTAAGTGAAATAATTCTCATTTAATCTTAGAATGATCTAATCCATTCGCATAGTATAGACCCACAAGATTAATCAAGGGTAAAGTTCGAATTCCCATCGTTACCAAAAAAAAGCTAATTTTTTTTTTTTTGATAAAAAGAAAGGGCTAATTAATGCGATACACTATAAAAGTATTTAATGGAAGGGAAATGAGTGGCTGCAGAAGCCCGACGCTTCAAATCCCACAAGGGTACGATTCATTGATTTGGATATAGACTGGATAGAAATCGTCTCTAGTCTGAGTTTGGGTGGGACACTTGGTGATCCGGATGGATGACCGTCATTTGGCTCTCGGGTGGATCCGAGTTTTTCATCCGAGTCGACACCTGAGCCAACAAGCTGAGCTGACAGAAGTGTCGACTCAGATGAAGAGCTCAAATTTACCCAAGAACCAGATGGCGACCATCCATCCAGACCACCAAATCTCCCGTTCAAACTCAAACAAGAGAGAATGTGGATCTGTAATTGGCGGCGGCGGTGTCTCTTTCAAAACACGAATTGTAGATGGAGGAACGTATCTGAGCTGGCTTGGGCTGCGCGTTAGGTGGGTCCCTACTACCTGCCACGTTATAAGTATTGATTCATCAGATTTCTATCTTTAATTTTTTAAAGTTACGTTACGTTTCTGGTAAGTTATCGGTCATAATCATATTTGGCAAGTCCTGTTAAAAACAAAATTTAGGTATGAATATTAGACAGGTTTAGACTTTAATATGTGGACTATGAATTCGTTATAAAAAAAATACAGAATGTGTTTAGTAAAGTAGTCTCCGGAGTAAAACAAAAATATGAATAGGTGGATTTAAGGCCTTGTTTCATCAAATTTTTGTTTTGAATTTTAGATGGTGGTTTAGAATTTGGATTCTATTTCAGACTAATCTAAGATTATTTAGGAGTAAAAACATGTTTGATAACGTATTTTTGGATTAGATTTCAGAGTATCATTAGAAAAGAAACATGTTAATAAACACGGAATGAATTTCAGAATATCTTTAGAAAAGAAACATGTTTGATAAACAATATTCCTTTAATTGAAGTCTAAAAAAAATAATTGTAGTAATGGTGGGTTGATGGGTGGTGGGTGGTGGTGGTGATGGCGGTGGTGGTGGCGGTGGTGGCGGTGGTGGGTGGTGGCCGTGGTGGTGGTGGTAGTGGCGAAGGAAGTGGTGATGGTGGTGGCGGCGGTGGCGGTGGTTGGTGGCGGTGGCGGTGGTGGTGGCGGGCGTGGCAGTGGTGGTGATGATAGTGGTGGTGGCTGGTTGATGGTGGCAGTGGTGGTCAAGTGTGAATCAAGTGAGAGTCCAACTTTTTTCTTCTCTTAAAAACTTTGTTCAAATAGATAATAAAAAAATAAAAAAATATATATATATATATATATATATATATATATTTATATATATATATATATATATAAAAAAATATTATTTACTTTAAAAATTTGGATTCTAAAACCAATTTGAATCTAGTTCATTCCGTGGAAGCTTGATGTCAATCGGACTTACCAAAAACACTTCTACTTCAAAATGGCTCCTTAGGAGTCAGAATCCATAAAATCCAGAATATAGAGTATTATCAAATAGACTCTAATAGTCATCTATATCATTTTATTTTGGTAAAAAATATCTATATCATTCAATAAATAAAATAAGAGAAAATATCTGTCCACCCCCTCCCTCTCTGTAGTATAGATTCAAAAGGAGTTGTAGAAAATCGGGAGATTCACCAATCCTGATTCTAACTACTTAACCATACTTATAAATGCAAGAACCTTTGGAGTACTATAACTCTAGCTATAGTTGTTGCATAATTGAGGCCGGATCATCTCCCACATGATAACCAACCCACACCGTTGGAGCCATCCATTAGGTGTCTGTCTTGCACCCAAAAGGTGAGTCCCACACCCATGAATAGCTCACAAAGGTGGATCGGAGACACCCCCTTACTTGGCATGGCAATGGTTTTTAGTCCTATATATGAACAATGGAATTGCATTTATTCATAGATGGGCTAAGGAAATTTTCTTTACCACGGGTGAAGGAAAACTAAGGGTGTCAACAGGCCGGTTCGGGTTGATTTCGGTCCTGGCCAAGTCGGTCATGGGTTTTTATGGGTAGCCCGAAACAAGTCTAAGAGATTCGGGCTGGGATGGGATGTACATGTTAGTTAACTGGCTAGCTAATTTGGTGTCGTTTTGTTCAGTTGGCATAACAGACTCTTATCGGTAATGCTATCGGTTTGGTTTCAGTTTACCATATGTATATGTAGTAAAAAAATGTTAGATTAATGGGTTCAATTGGGCCATTATTGGGCTGATTCGATTTCATTGTTGGTTTCCTACATGTATATTTAATAAATGTTGGCTTAATGGACTCTTATCAGTCAATTATCGGGCTGGTTTGGTTTCAGTCTTATTGGTCCAGTTTAGTTCGGGCTTATCAATTGGTCAGGTTCGGTTTTGCATTGTGGTCTAAAAAACATCCCAAATCCTATCCAGCAATAAGGTTCAGTTTCGACTTGATCTGAGTCAGATCGGCTTGGTTTCGGTTTCGACGGTTTATTTGGGCCCAATTTTGACACCCCTAACCAAAAAAAAAAAAAAAAAAAGATTTGTTTGTTGTGCTGGAATATGGGCTAGGTAGACAATAGCTATAGCGAGTAATGGCCAGCATAGGTCCAGCACCGGCCTATATATGTGAGCTAACTCTATAGCTGCTCTTTTTTGGGCTCGGCAAAGAACTTCGGAAAAAATTGGCTGCTGTACTTGTGTGTAGCAGACTTGATCTTGTCCATATATTTAAAGCATATCGGTCATGTGTCCCGATGCACTTTAAATGGACAAGACCAAGTCTACTACACACAAGGGAAGCAGACGTTCCCAGTCCAATCCTCAAGTAGTGGGATCATATCGGGGCTTGGCTTTTGGGTTTCAGGGCCCAGACCTGATGGGCATAAATCCTTTAGTTCCAGGCCTGAATAAACTCGTCTTCTAAACCTTCCCATCATTCCCATTGCCAAATTTGCATGGTTTTACTATGGAAAATGTTGTCTGTCTATGAAATGAATCCCAATCCTTTTTTTGGATACTTGTTTTTATCCTTCCATTGGATCTTTTGCTGATACAAAATCTACGCAGTCAGATATGAAACCTCAATCCTTAAAATATTATTGAATGATAAAAGGGAACGATTTTTCTAGTCCAATGTCATATTTTGCTAGACGGAATTAATGATGATGTAGCAGCTTCGATCATATGGATATTTAAGAAATGGTTTAGATTGGCCCTAAAGAATGATATGTTTAAAATTCAATTATATACCTTCTCATGCATATTGATATTTTTTTCTTTTATTTTTTTAATCATCAATTTCATTTTGGAAAAACTACATTTTTCACTGAGTTTTTATATTTTGATTGAAATTTAACATGTGCACAAAAAACTTTGAGTCTTCCAATCCATAAAATTTCAGTTCTATCTTAGCAATTTACCACATGATAAATATTGGTGGTGGACTACAATTTCTCTAAATCTGCTTATCTTAAAAAACTTCTTCCTAAATAAAATCAAGGTAATCTATTTCATGTTTTATTTTAATTTGGGAAAATGGTTCTAGCATGGTTGGGCATAATTTCCAAATCAACATGCCTTGCAAATTTTCCATGTGGAAGAGTGGCATGAAACCACATGTCGAGTTTCAAGCATTACAAAATTGGCCTTGTGGCAAAATAAAATTAGAAAAATCTATTAAAATTTCAAAATTTTAGAAAGAATTGGTCTAAAATGCAAAGATTGATGAAAATATAAGGGTAAATTTTATTACATAAGGCCAGGTTAATTTATCTTTGAAATTTCACGAATGCACAATCCCTATTATACCCTATCCGATAATTTATTTGCTACATCACCCTTCCAAATGGCACAACTAGATGGCTGGTTGAGGAAACGTTTGGTCAATTGGTTGTGGTGACAACCTAATTATCCCATGATATATATAGTATGTATATAATATGGGGAAAAAAAATCCCCATGCTGTCGGTGTGGAGATTCATTCGCCCACTCTCTTACATTCAGACGCTTTCTCTCCTCTCTTAAACGTACACATTCTCCCCGTATTGGTGATACCGTTTCCAGCATCCCATTGGTGTGATGTGGGATATTCCTCCCCAAACTGGTGTTTTGGGAAACCGTCTCCCATCAATTTTTTTCTAAATTGTGCAACGAACTATGGAATCTATGGATTGCATTCCTAGTTGTATCCAAGGTTCTAAATCTAGATATCAGACATGGTTTGGGCCATATCCAAAACTAATCCTATTTGGATTGGATTGGTGTATAGATCCAATCGGAAGCGGATAAGTAGCTAATACCGTACATAATAATATTAAAAAAGGGATCAGATTAGGGATCAGACTGACATAATCAAGGTCCAAAATCGATACGAAACGGCCGATCCAACCGATCAGTACCACTTGATCCATGGTTTTACCCCAAAGGAAGGGTGACCTAGGTTTTCTACCTATTGGATATCAAGAAAATTGTTTGTCGGCTACATTTAAAGTTCAAAGTCATATGCAATCAGTCATATGCAATCATATATTGTCTCATGCATTGGAAATTTTCTTCCTACTTTTATTGATAAGTTTATTTTTTTCAATTGTATACCCTACCTTGTATTATAAGTCATACATTTATATATGTTTAATAAATGTTATATTTTTTCCATTAAATTCTCACAGTTTTTTTTACCACTTTAAGAAACACTCTTTGAGCTGAAACTTTATATGAAAAAAAGCCTCACATCTACCTATCTACATTCTTTTTCATCCCCTTTTGACTAGCCTCGCAGTATTTATAATTATTCCTGGTGCCACTTTGCCACAGCGATACCTCTTCTTTCCCCTTGTGGTGATTTAACCTGAAAATATGTTCATTTTGCTGATTAGGTAATTGTCCACTATCAAGACAAATGAGACAATGAAAGGAGAGGTCTTATCGAGGAATCATCCAACAACAACTCTTTGGACAGCGAAGATTTAACCGATATGCCCATGTGTTGGGAGGATAATAGTGAGAACTGCTTACACCATCCAATGAATGATGGGGATACAGTAAGAGTTCTTAGTTCTACTTCTCGGACTTTCCTGAGAAATACCTATTGTTGTACTCCTTCTAGTCATCTGCGAGACGTTAAAAATTAAGTCTGTTGTGTTGTGTTTTTTTTTTTTTTTTCTTCTTTTGCTGGGTCTTGGTTATGTTGTAACTTAGGCGTAGCTGTTGTTGTTGGTTTGTTGTGTGTTTTGTCTTGGTCTCGTGGGTTTAACTTATTGTGTTCTCCTAGCGAAGGCCCCATGGAATCCCATAGGCCCCGATTTTTAGGAGGGAGAGAGGCCAAAGCTAATCATGGTTTTAGTGATTGGTATCAGATCAGTCTAGGAACAATATCCCCTTTTTTTTTTTTTTTAATCATACACAAATACGTAGTGTGCATTCAAATTGGCTGTGTAACCGATCGGGATCAGCTGATACCGTAGTGGGTACCGATTACTTTAACATTGATGCCAATAGCTAGCTCCCATTCACGCATGTGTTCGAAAAATCAGCATAAATCCTTAATGGTGTTTAATATATGAGGATTTTGCCTCTGATCAATCTAATTATATTCAGTAATCCCCATAAATAGAGTCAAAGGTTATTACAATTAATCTTGTCATGTAAGTCTAGGAAGAAACAATAACTCCTTTCCAAGAATAAAAACAAAATTTTACTCATCAATATCCAGAGAGATATAAGAGAGACAGTGTCAAGAAACTACTGGGGTTTTGAATTCAAATCCCTGGTTGAGAAGAGCGCCCGTCACCCAGATCTTCAGTGTGGACATGTTCATCTCCTCTGCAGGTTCTTTCACCTGTAAAATTGTTTCATTATTATGATAATATAAATAATTAATAATCAACAATGGTTGATGAAAGATAGATAATGATAATAATCAATTAATGATCAAAGAAAGAGGCTTACGTTGAGCTTAAATGTCATAACTGATCTCTCAGAAGTCACGGCAAAGTTGGATCTTTGAACATCAAATCGTGTTAGGGACTCAAGTGCTTTGTGAAGAGCCACTACCACTCCTTCTCCCTTGTTGCATGCTAATCTCACGTAGTACCCTTTTTCCTCTTCTTGGAACACATCCATCTATATATCGTAATTTTCAATATATTTTAATCAAACCAGTAGCAATTAATCATACATGAATCACAAGACATATCTTAAGTTATCCATTTTAAATGTGTTTTTAAACTAATTAGTTGATTCCCACTCAAAGTTGAGAAAAGTTCACAGTGCTGTCTAAGGTATTAGTACACATGTATGAACATATACAAAGATGCATGCCACTACAAAAGTGGCATTTGATTAAATTAAACTCTAAAATTTGGCATATAGATAATCTAGATCATAGGGGTGCAAATTTGGCTCTATAGCCCCGAGCTCACTCTAAGCCCAAATAAGGCTTGGGTTTATATACCTTGGCCATGAGGAGGATCAGAGCGGAGAGTTTCTAGCTCTGAGTCAGGGCCAGGCCAAGGTTGAGGTCTTGGGCTGAGCCAACCAGTTGGCCTGGCCCAGCCTAGCCCTGTCTTCTTCTATTTCCTCTTCCTGTTCTTTCTTTTTCTCCCTGGGCTGACCCAACCCCTGTATCTCCCTTACCCTCTTCATGGCAGTCAGGTTCAACTCAGCCCAACTATGAGGGCCGGTCAGATTTAGAATTTTCAGGCCTTAAGTCTTGAGTCTAGGCCCCAGCTAAGTGAATTCAAAGTTGACCTAGAGTTTTATAAAGCTCGACCCAACCTGACCTCATAGCAGCTAGATCATGTCCTTTCTATCCAACGCGAATGAACAAACCATCTGTCCACGTGGTAGAATAGACTTCTTGTGACATTTGAAAAAATTACAGACCCTTTGACAATAATAATTCGCATATGGGGGGAGGGTGGGGGGAGAGCAATGTGAGGGAGTTTTGGAAATGGAGATGACCTCGGAGGACTTCCCTCCTTTACCCTTAATTATAGGGGGGGTAAGGAAGCAAGGAGTTGTCCGATTACAAACTTGGGTGCGGGTTTTTCTTATGAGCTAGGTGGTTTAGTGGATGAATCAACTAAGGGATGACTCAGCTGGTTTTAAAGCAAGTGGGTTCTCAGTGGCGCCTGGGGAGAGTGCTAATGTGGTGCCTTTAGTTTTTGGTGTTGATGTTCCATGGAGTCATCAAAAAGCTCTTTGGGTATGTTGATTCTGTTTCGATTGAGAAGTTGCAACTGCATTATATTTTTTTTAGTTCGTGAGATAGAATCTTATATTATGGGAAGTGTAATGCTGTAGCAGTAGAGGCGGAGGGCCAGCTCCTAAAGAAGGCGCTGGTAGGTTTTTTCATCGGTAAAAATCTATCCTTTTCCTTTTCCTATGTCAAAACTGTTCTTGAAAAGCAATGGGTTCTAAGAGGTTCAGTAAAAACTTATTTTCTTTTTTATAGAACTTGCGTGTTCAAGTTCTCCGATGAGTTTGATTTGGCTTGCATTTTAGAAAATGGGGTTTTCTTTGTTGAAAGAAAATCGATGTTTTTAAGTCTTGGGAAAGAAATGTCCAATAGGTTAACAACGGAGTTCGATCAATTCCTGTGTGGGTGAACCTTCCTAGTTTGCCTCTTCACTTCTAGGGCCAAAAGGCTTTGAGTATCATCCATTCGATTTTAGGAAGGTCTCTTTCTACAGTTAGAACCACCGTGCTTAAAGAAAGGTTCGCATATGCTCGGGTTTGTGTTAAATTTCAAGAGAAATGGAGAAGAAAGATCAAATTGTGATTGAGGATGATTTAAGCAATAAATTTATCCAGCGAGTTCATTTTCACTGAAAACCTGAGCAATGCTCCATTTACTAGGTCTTTGGGCATAGGACAATAGCTTGCGGAGCTGCTTACGTAGGTGATTTGGGGTCTTTTTTTTTAACAGATACGTCTGGCTTTGCTGCCTAAACTTCGCAGGAGAAAAATAAATAAAAGGGCAGTTCAAAGAGTGCTCAATGGGTCAAGCTAAGGAAAGTTTAATATACAATCTAGTTAACATGATTATGCATATCAAGTTGAGTGTAGGTCTTCGACTGAGAAAGAAGTTGATGTTGAGCTCACAAGAGGTTCTCTTCCGCTTGCAGTGGTGGAGAGGGAAGAACAAATGGCAACAGAGGGTGCAAGGGGGTGTCAGTTGATTCAAAAATTTTCTCTTCTTTGAGTGCAGTCTGGAGGGAAGAAAGTGTGATGAAGACCAGAGTATCATGAAAGAGGCAATCGGGGAGTTTGTCTCGTGGCTGCCCTAGTAGTGTGCTTGAACTGTCTTTTATATTAGAAGGGGCTAAAGCTCTGAACCTTTAGAATACTTTTAAAATTCTAGTAGAGGAGATACTTTCCATTTGTGGATCTAATGCAGGCCTAGCTGAAGACTCCTTTCTTCCAATGAAACCTGGTAGAACTACCAACAATTTGAAGACTAACGTTCATGACATTCAAAAAAAGGTTATTTGTTCAAGGGGGCAGCTTGTTTTGAAGGATTACGTAGAGTCTGACATTGCTATTATTTTAGGAAAGTGAGGATAGTGTATCAGTTCAAATATTAAAAGGACTGATCTGGTGGTCAATTGTCGAGAATTGGGTGCCTTTGCCTTCTCAATATTGGGAATGGTCCCATATTGCTAATGAGATTGGAATCCTGTGGTCTTATATATGGAGAGTCCTTCCACTTACTAGTTCAAACTTTTGAGTTGGAAACTTGATATGGTATCAGAGCTCCAGATTCCCTCTCATAATATCCCTAAAAAGAGATGCACAAAAAAAGGAACTATAGTTACCAAAGAGGGATGGTCACCAAATAAAACAGGGACTATATGCATCCTGAAAAGAGGGATGGTCACCCAAAAACATGGACTATATGCCTCTTGAAAAAGAGGGACCAGTTACCTTGCGAGGGACTAGTCACCTGAAAATGAGGGATCAAGTCAACTAAATAAAAAAGAAAAAGAAAAAAAGATAAGTGTCATGTATTGCCACATATACACTACTTAACGGTGGAGTTACATGTGAAGGGGAGTATTGAGAATAGTCCCACATTGCTAATGAGATTGAAATCTTGTGGTTAGACAAGGGTAGTGTTGTTGGCTATCTAAATGGCCTAGGAAACTTTGGCAAGTAACCTGAAAATTACCCATCGGTTTGAGTCAACCTTGCATTTGGCCCCTATGGGTTTCACCATGGCTCTTGTTGCTGATCAGCAGCAAGTTTGTGTGGAAGGTGTTGATGATGATGAAGGGGTTAATTTCTGCCACAGTCATGCTTGTTACCGAGGGGAAATCCGACGACTACATATTCTTTTAAGGATCCACCTTCTCCTTATGCTTGCAGATGGTACTCTCATGTGAACAGTTTTCTTAATAACTCATCTTCTAGCGATGAGGATTTGGTACCAGTTCCAAGACTAACCCAACCAGCTTGAACCCATGCCGGGCCCTCAAACCTTGGCCAGCTCTTCCTGATATGGGTGATGATCTTAGCCCAAAGTCAAGTTGACGTGGGGTGGGTGAAGAGAAGTGTTGTCATCCCAATGACATTTCAATCGGTGAAACTTCTACTCTGAGGAGGAGCTCATGATTCCGATTGCAACTGGAGCGATTTCAATCTGTACATGGAACTCTGTGTGGCTCCTAGATTTGTTCCCAGGCTTAGTTCTCTCTATGTTATGGTAACTTGGGTTCTGCCTTTGCTAGCTTGTTTGTGTTGTTTATTCTGAATTTAATAAATTATCTATTTATCAAAATAATAATAATTTCACCTATTTATAATCATAATCATACTTTGGTGTTTATGACTGCATCAATGGAAGTATGAAAACGAACCTGCACTATCTTTTTGCAAACTGGAAGCTTTTTCTCTCCAGCTTGAGCCTTGTTCGGATTATTACCCATATCTTGTGATATCCCTTCACCTTTTAGTGATGATCTGAGCCCTGCAATTTCCTCTTTTAGGTTCCTGGCTTCCCTTTGCAAATCTTTCACGTACTCTACTGCATCCCCTACTATGGAGGCTGTGTCCATCTGCAAAACAATCAATATAACTACAATTAAAAACCACTCAAGAAAGAGATGACCATAATACCTTGGTGGGACAATAATAGAAGCAAATGGACTAATTAATACCTTAGTAATATTAGGTACCAACGAACGCAAAGCATAAAGCTTCTCCTTCATTCGTCCCCGTCGACGGCGCTCCGAAACCAAGGTCTTGGAACGATCAGCTTTCATCGATCCATGCCCAAGCCCATTGTTTGTAGTCACAGATGAATCATCCTCATCATACTCATCATCCTCAACTTCGAATTCAACATCTTCATGACTAACAAATGGTAATCCATTGAGAATATTGTATTCTGGGTCTGAAGTGTTGATGGAGTTGAAATCAAACAAGTTCCCTTGTGGAGTAGGGGTAGTAGTAGAACTAGAACAAAATTGATTATCAATCAAACCACCATAGAACATGAGCTCTGCAGCTGCTACATCATAAGTTTGGTTGAAATTAGTGATGGGTTGTGGATTTTGTCCTCTCACGAGATCTATGAACTGCCCAAGATTGCCTTCGTTGATGCAGTCATGATAGCTGAAGTCTTCATTATGTTGAGTTGAAAGGTTTCGGAATCCTTGATTATCCATTTCTTTCTGCCTTGGATCTTCCTTCTTCCTTCTTCTTCTTCTTCTTCTTGTACTCGTTTATTCATATAGATAAGAAAAAGAACAAATTTGATGGCGTAAACGTCTCTTCCATCATCTTAATGTGGTTTTAAAAGCATTTCCTTACACCACTTGATCAGAATCTATGTAGCCAGCTAGGTCCTTGGAGCTGTGTCATGCTTATTGTTTGAGATTAAATATCTTTATTTTCATTTGTATAGAGTTGATACTCATGCATGGCTTCATGCTCTGCTGACTCGTCTGAAATACTAGTCGTTTAAGCTACCAATTACTGTTATTTTGTTTGGATTCTACGTAATGGTTTTGAACGCAAGCTCCATGCCTATTGAAAACTGGATTCATCTTTTGTCTCATTCTGTCACCCAAGAACTCTTGATGATAAAGAAGAAGTATATGCTTTAGAGAATGGGTTGATCTCCATGTATTTGTACTTTTTTTGGAATCACATTATGATTCATGTCTAGTAGGTACCACATTCTATGCTTTAGGTTCACAAAGTCCCACTATAGTTTTGAGAATGGTTCACCTATATTTACTTGTATCCTTCATGAGATCCCAACACCATTTATACTCAGTGGGTCTCACGATCTAGTGGTTGGTCCCATAAAACATTGATGGTGATGGGATCCTTTAAAATACCTTCGTGATTAGAGCAAGATTTCATATGTGGGCATTCGAAATCGGACAGCAAGGATACACTTGATATTTGGTCTGCAAGAAATTTTGTCTGTTCAAAAGGGGAGAGAGAGTTCAGGTCCTCTATAGTTACGTGCATACTCCACCTGATCCCATCTCTGATCATGGAGGGTGGGATCCGCCTTTAGAGTTAGATCCTATAAATAGAGATGGAATCACAAGACAGATGCACGTAAGTGTAGGAGAGCCACGCCCGGCTGGAGAAGTGTTAAAACTCTTAGGGTTTTGCTGACTCACAAAGTGATGAGGTTAGCGTTTGACAATTTTAACCAAATGATTAATTAATTTAATGAATATGTTGTGGGATATGCTTACTCAAGTATCATAGCATGGGGTAGTATTATTATTGATGATCGAGTCTCAAGTGGTGGTTCACGTATTGAACAACATGGATCTCGCTCTATCACGACATGGTCTCAAAAATCTTGATTGTGGCTTAACCCATGCTTAAAATTACCTTTGCTGGTCGTCTCGACATGGTACAACACAAGATAGTCCAGGTCCGATCCCAGTCTGGGCCAATCTGATCCGGTCCGTTTTAAAACCAATGTTGTAACCTATTGATCATTAGTTCAACAATATTCATTCTTGTCGAACCCAGAGAATTAGGGATCGACGCGAATTGAAATGATTAGAATAGGGCAATTCAAGAAGGTAAGACAATTTTGAAAACAAACAAGATCAATAATAGGCTGATCGATCAATCTCTTATCCAATTCTGAGTTCTTAACATGGGCCACTGCCATACCCTACGAAATACCAACTATATCTGCAGCCAATGAACTAGCCAAATTGGCTGTGAATATAAGCTCTTTCACATATGTGGTTTTCTGACATGAAATAACTCTGATATATATATATATATATATATATATATATTTATTTATTTATTTTTTATTTTTTTGGTAAAACACTGATATTCATATTAATGTATAAAACTATCTCATGTTCCTCATCAAAAAAATAAATAAAACTAAATAAGAGGACTAGTTATAGAGACCAAAGATCTAAACGTCTTTTTTTGTAGTACAATCCAAAAAGTGACAAAAGACAAAATAAAAGATTGAAAATTCAGTGAAAAAGTGAATTTTTTTTCCGAAAAAGTCATTTGATTTTTTTGATATAAGCATTACATCAGTGATGATTCTCATATCCTGTGCATGAACCTTGACAATAGTCATTGAAATTATTTTATCTGACGTAAGAAATTATTCTATATATGTTTGGATGTCAACAAAAAAAGTTGAGATAATTCTTATACTTGTATGACTCATGCCCATTGATTTAAAAATCAAATTGGAATCAGCAAAGCTGGATTTCAATTAGTGTGCTGATTCCTAAAACCAATTTAGGATTGGCATGAAAACAGTTAGATCTTTATCTTATATAATTTTTATATTCTTTTAAAGGACAAAATAAGACAAAATAATAGAAAATCAATGAAACTTATATTTTGCAGTTAGATATATTAGATTTTTATACAGAAAACTCCAAAAAAAAAAATAAATAAATAAATAAAATTTGTGGAAATGTTTATTTCTTCCTCTCATTTCCATTTTCTAGGGTTTCAGTCAATCTCCAATTGATTTTGAAATGATTTAGGGTCAAAACTGATAGAGGTCAATCCTATGTCTGATTCTAGGTTTTAAAGCTTTCAAATGGCCTCTTCAGTCCTCAAAAGTCAGGCTTTGTAGCGTATCATTTAACCGTCATGAATGGTCAACTTTAGTGATGAACTTGTTACTCACATAATGTAATTGTTGGGCTGTATCTTGTATTCTATGGGGTCCACACAGTTATTGGAGTTGTATTTGTATTTGGGTCTAGATCTATTACATGTAAAAATGTCAATTTGTAATTGTGTGGAATTAGAATTTCTATGGAAGATATATATTGTTTCTATGGGAAAAACCCTTAGTAAGAGAGGAAAAAAGAAAACACTTTGTAAAGTGGAGAGAGATATAGAATATTTCTTGGTGAATAAGAATTCCTCTTATTTTCTGGGTAGAGGTCGGCATTTCACATTAGATGTTGAACCATGGATAATCCTTATGTTTGTCTAATTGCTTGTTCTTTTTTTTTTTTTTCTCATGTTTACGCTTTTATCGCTAACAATAATCATGCATGGATTAATTCTCAAACCATATGGCTTTTCCCTTAATATGTAAAGCACAAAAAATTATTTCAAAATATAAGTTAGTTATGTACTTCTAAATTAAAGAAAAATTGCATCACTATGTTCGACATTTGACTTAATCATAGAAGAAATAGTTGCTATGCTATATTAGATTCGGTCATATTTTTTTCCTCTTTTAATTTAGGAATGCAACCGTGAATGACACATAATCCCTAATAACATATGTTTCATGACAATAGCATAGGGCCAGAGATAAGAGATTAATTAGACTGGAAGACAAACCCACTGGATAATCTAATTATGTCTTTTCTTAATCTATATTTGATATGCATTCTTGGAATCCATTATAGGTCTAAAACACATGCTGAGATAACAAAATAATGTTTGGTATACCTTCGAATGTGTTAAGAGACCGTGGCTCATTCTAAAATGCGTTCTTTTTCCATTTTGCATTCTCATCATTTTAAGAATACATTCTCCATTTAAGAATGTTTTTCTGAGAATACATACCAAACACAGGCTTAATGTTTACATACTTGTATTCTGTGTCGGTTAGAATCCATGGCTGATCCCTCTGATTGTATTTCTTAGTTTTCTATATTACCAAAAAAAAAAAAAAAAAAGTTGTGGCACAAAGAATTAAATAGAGTTTCTACAAGCTTTGAAAGATACATGAATAAAATGGTTGTACTTTGTATATGTAAATTTGGCATATGAAACACCTTAGGAGAGATATAGAGGGTGGGGGAGAGAAATGGGGTGCCTTTGAGTGGTACAATATGTGAAAGGAGTCAAACCCATAACCTCATGGGAGCCTGCACTAAACGATTAGTAAGACAGACACCAACTACACTAAATTGTTCACATTTGGACTCTTTTTTTTTTTTATTATTATTATTATTTTTTTATAATAGGTTGGGGGGATACACATTTGAACTGTTTGGATAAAATAAAACATTGAAATAACAATAGAAAAAATGGCATAGATACACATTTGGACTGTTTGGATAAAATAAAACATTGAAATAACAATAGAAAAAATGGCATAGACTGATGAAGATAATATAGTGGAAATGGTCACCCAAACTAATGCATGCATATCCACAGGTTAACATGCCAAATCATCTCATCCACATCCGCATGGCAGCAAAGAAAAGTATAAGATCATGTTTTAAATTCTCATCCTTACCTGGATCGGACTGGTCGAGATGAGAGTGTGACGGCTTGATGGCTGATATATGGCCATCAATTGAGATATAACGGTGGCCGACACATGACTCTAAAAACATTTTAAAAAATTTCATTTTTTCCGTACAATAACTAAGACTGTTAAATCTCAAATGCCATGTGCTGGCCATTGAGCCATCACTGTCTGACGAGCCTGATCCCAGCCTAGACCCAGTACATTCTGAGGTTGAGCAGGGACATCTCAATCGCAACCAAATCCTCTCCTGCGGTCCTGCCGCCTGCCAAGGGCCAGATTTCAGCCGGCCCACCCCCCAATGTATTGGCAGGCGGCCAGACTAAACCCAGGTCCTTGGATCGGCGACAGGAACTTCCTGCCGCAGGAGACGATTTGGATCCCATCTCAACCTAGACCCAACATTGTCCAGCTTAGCCTAGCCCTATTCAACCCTGAGAGACCCTGCTTAATTGACCTCATCTAGAATACGGTGAAATAATGTGAAATTGTGTACAGGCAAGCCAAGCTGAGCATACATCGAGGCCTAAGCCCGGCCAGCTTTACCTAGGCCTAGAAATCTCAACCTTGGCTGTTTTAAAAAAAGAATTTTTATAGATGGTGAGATAAATTAAGAAGATATTATGAGAACTTCAAATACGAGAGAGTAGAAGATTTTATATAAATTAGGAAGATATTATGAGAACTTCAAATACGAGAGAGTAGAAGATTTTATCTCTTTCTACAGGTGAATGCTTCAGATCATGCCCTTCTTTAGCTGAAAGGCAGATCAACTTATTTGGGAAAATTTGAATGATCATCTAATAATTAAGATCCACATCTAAGAATTGCAGGTATGATTTTTTCCAATTATTTTTATGCATTTATTTGGATTGTGGAAGTTGCGGATAAAACAAGGCATCGATCAGTTAATGCCTTTGCCTTTGTAATAAGGAAGCCATTGACCAGTGGGATCTTCATAACCGTAGGAGTGGCTTCAAACATGATGAAATGGCTAACATGTCTACGGAGCATACTTGTAAATTTGTTTTGCTTGGATGAGGAATCGGAAATATTTCAATCAGGTGGAGAAAAATAAAACATTACTTTTACTGAAATATTTTTGTAGGTAAAAGTTTTCATGTACGACTGTGCAAGGAATGATTATAGTTACAATTTTTAGATTCTCATAAATGCATTATTTCCTATAATACCAAAACTGCCCCCATTGGGCTTGTAAAAGGTTCACTCACACAAAGTGACCATGCATGCATCCGTTCCTTTTTTTTTTTTTCTATTAATATTTCGATAGTTGTTCTCGTGTGTGTGTGTATATATATATAATCATCACTTATTGTTCAGTTTCTCCAGTTGTGATCAAGCAATTAGAGTTCTCCTTATATGCATATTGATGTATTGATATACGCACTGAGTGAACTCCAACCACTGAATTACGATTAGAATCCCTCCAATGATAGAAGAGGACCTGAACACTTTTTTTTTTTTTTGGTCTATTGTCTAGTTGAAATGAATGAGAATAATGGATATTTTTTTCCATTAAATGTATTAGTTTTAGTTGGGCTAGTAAAAACCTGTTGATACCATATCTCGCCTATCAATCAAAGGTCGACACGTGTCTGTTTACATGACGTAGCGGGAAAACAATGCGTGTTGGGACAGGTGTCACCTCTAGGGAGTTACCGTGTAATGAGAGGAAAGACATGCAAGTCAGCATGTCCTAGTCTCCAAATCGGCAACACAGGTTGGAGGTACACTTCTACTATATCATGACATGGAGAGTTGGACTTGGCATGGACTCTCCGATAAGTGGATACACACGAGCTACTGTGAAAGTCAGTAGTGACGATTTGTCTTGATCGTAGAATCTTCATCCTATGGTGACAAGGCGTGATCAATTTGAAAACCGTTAGCAGAGTTAGACTCCTCATCAAACTCAACCACTGAGTAACGTATTCGGATCAAACAGTGAGTACAACCTCTACATAAACACTTGATGGTCACAAGTAACAGAATCCAATCTTTACACTCTTTATCATCCCCTGTTTTGAGAGAATACTCAGGAAAAGCTTACATCTCTCTAGTAAGCTCCTGACTGTGTTCTGTGACTAATTTGACCGTCGAAATAAACGTTGGACTACCCAATCCATCCTCCAATAACCTTTTCTATCTTGCAGGTGACAGAACACATTAACTAACCCAATTTCAACAACAAAACCCATCTCTAATTAAATTTTTGCATACCAAACCCACCTTCTAACCCATTTCAACCTAATGTTCAAAATGTTAAATCAAGGTTTCCCAATGTCAAAATGTTAAAACCCAATATTTTGGAACTTTTGGTTTTTTGTAGGGTCCACCTAGGAAGCCAAATATCTACCATATGGTAGTCATATGATATGTGGACAATAGTCCATAATATCCTCTACGTACGTATCTGATTTCTGCCTCACTAGAGTTTGAAGTGTCAAAATATAACTTTGAAATTGAGGACCATTGGGAAAGCGAAGTAGTGGTTGGAGTACTACATGAACATATGTATAGATGGATGCAATAATTTTCTATCATCTAAAAAGAATATGTAAATGAATTGCTCCTAATTAATAAATTATAGGCTTTCACCTCATGATCTTGTCCATCCACATCAATAGATAATAAATTCTTGAAGTTGTCACCCAAATGAAGTCTAGACCTAAGGTAATTGTTATATGGACTTGGAACTTTGACCAAAGGCCAAATGTGGTCTTAGCCTTCCCGTTTGGGTCCTAAAGAAAAGGTCCAGTTAACTTCAGTTGTTGGATGTTGGATTGAAACCTCCAATAATTGGAGATGAATTGAACTCGACAAGACGTATAGTGTAATGATATCGACAAGAATGGACCCTCACAGGAATGGGTCCATTGTCTATCGCTACCATCACTTCATGAACTTGATGAATAACGATCTCTCTCTCTCTCTCTCTCTCTCTCTCTCCAACATGCCATGCAACACATTATACAAATTTGCCATTTTCTGGATCTCCTCAGGTTGTTTAGAATGGAGAGTTGATTGTTTGTAGGGGTAGATTGTGATTTCTTGCTGGGGTTGGTGGGGAGTCTGCTTTCTGCTGCTCCCTGTTGGTCTATTCTCGGGTTGTTTTGGAGCCCGATTGTGGGGTCGTGTGTGTTCTCTTTTCTTGGGAAATAAAATTATCAAATTACCCATAAAAAAAAAGAGAAGAAATTCTCCCAAAAATATCCTAAGATAACAAAATAGAAAACAAAAACTTTCCTTAGAAAGTTTCTACAACTAACAAAATATCAATCCATTCCGATGCAAATGCTTGCTGGACACCTGTGTACAACTGTTTAGGCCCCTGTTTGGAGAATATATTATTCTTCTTAAAACATAATCGATAATAAAATTATCTGGCAACGCACCTGCCTTCCTCATCTTATCATACGTCTCATAAGCTTTATCTTTTTCACCAAGTTTGCTGTATCCGGTGATATCGCAGTATATGTTACCTCATTTGGAATGACATTATTCCTGGTCATTTTATTAAACCATTGTTCTGCAATATCCATCCGGCCTGATTTGCAGTAGCCATCAATCAGACAGGTATAAGCAACAACATCAGGTAAAAGATCATTTTGTACCATTTCAATAAAAAGAAGAGCATCAGCCTTCTCCATGTTACGAATTTGACAAGACCCAGCAATAATTGTTGTGTAACAAATTTCATTTGGCATCACATCTTTTACTTTCATTTCCTTAAATAATTTCATGGCTTCTTCGATCTCGTTAACCTTGCACCATCCATTAATAAGGCTTGAGTACATGATTTTGTTCGGTGCAATCTCACTTTTTGACATCCTTGCATATAACTTTAAAGCCTCCTTTAAATTTGACTGTTTAACAAAACCATCAACAAGGGTGCTATAAATAACATCAGGAACCAGACCTCTCCTCAACATCAAAGAGAATAACTCCCAAGCCCTCTCTGCTTTATTTTCCTTGCAGAGTCCATTAATAATTGCATTTTGTCCAAGAGTGTGAAAGCATCATCAATGCGCCCTTCCCTGCAGTATGCATCCACAATCACTACAACAATTTTTACTTTTTATGACGGTTTTTTTCCGTTGTAAAAGGTTTTTCCCGTCACAAATAACATTTTGCGACGGTTAAAACCCGTCGTATATAATGGCATTACCGTCGTATATGTAGCCGTCGTAAATGTTAACGACGGGAATTGGGTGGCGTCTGGAAAAGCATATTAACGACGGTATTTTAAAACCGTCGTAAACGATAGATATATAAGACGGAATTTATTTTCCGTCGTATATAAGTATATATGACGGATAAATTCCGTCGTAATAAAACGTATTTGCTTCCGTAAATTACATTGTTATTTTAATTTTAACGACGGTTTAGTATAACCGTCGTTAAATGTTTTTTTTTTTAATATAAAAAATACATAAAATTGATTTGGAAGTTTTTTTCACTTATAATCGACATTTACATACATTCCCTGTACCATGTTCCACACCAAAAAGAACATATGAACTTTAACAATCATGATCAACATATTGCCATTAATTAATAGTTCTTAAAATTTGAATAATTATTTTTACATGATCTGTTTAACAGTAGAAACCCAAAGCACGCTACAAGCTCCCTTGTATGAATGGTGGGCCTGGTGATCAATGTGGGAACTTATGTTTTGTCAGTTTCCAGTTAATCTACTCATGAATACAGATTTACAGGTTTATTAACAGCTTTTCACTGAGTCTCCTTGAGATTTTTTTTCAGCACTGTTTTGTTATTCTCATAAATCCAACTTCAGCCATAAAGAACTACTTCATGACCTGCTTGCTGAAACTTATTTTTCAGTCTAGATGGACGATCAATGATGAGTCCCTAAGCTCACTCATGTTTACATTCCCCTAAGCTCTATTACCTTATAATTTCAGCAGCTAATAGAGTAAATTTTCCATAGGTCTATCTAGGACCCGATGCTGGGAAAATGAGGGATGGTTTTTGTGTGGCATCACTGGCATGTGTGTGTGTATGTGAGATAGGACAGCCTAGGATTTAGGACTCCTTTACTTACATCTAAGCTAGGTAATAAGCTAGGTTATCTAATAATTAGCAAGTTTGGAAAGAGGACAGCAGCATTAACATCCTGCATTTAGGGTTTAGAGCTGAATTTTATCATCTAATGAGCAATATATACCTAGCATATGAGTTACCAACTCAACAATGATCATTGGAGTGAAATATGATTCAACAATAATAAGGCAGCATTTGACAATTTGTCATACAGGGAATTTCAGTATTGCTAAAATCCAGAAACAGGAATCTACCTGTGTTTGGTTCAATTCAGAAACAAGAATCTATAGCAGCAAGCAAAAGCCAATTCATTTACCCACATACCCATATCTTGATGTAGTTTCCTTGATCTTCTCACACAAACACAATGGGGTTTCAGCCCTTACTGATTCCTCATCTAGGTTCACAATTCCTTACTCATAACTACCTCAGATTGTAAAATCCATGGCTTGTGGCCTACACGAAATTGGGATTTCTAAAAGAAAAAATGGGATTTCAATAATATTACCTATTAACAATTACTTTCCCACTATATATTTGTGTATCTTGTCCATTGGTGCTATTTTTACTGCAATAAATCATCTCAGTTGTCTCCCTGAGATACAGAAACAGTTGAATAATGCAGAACAAGTATAATTACCCAGCTTCAGAGAATGTGTATTTAGCTGCTCTTCCATTATTTCATGTCTATGGCCTTTCTCCCTCTGGTTCTGTCGTTCTCCTCCCTTACAGAGCCAGTAAACCCAACCATAAACAGTATTCAGAATTTGAAATAAAAAAAAAAAAATGAAGAGTTGAAGTTCAGATACGAAACCTTCATGAAATATGCTTACATTACCTCTTGAGCTGTTGGTCTCCTACAAGGATCAACAGCCAAAAGGCTGGAAATCAATTGCTTTGCTGATGGAGAGATGCTCTTCCAACTATATTCATCAAAAGCTGAATTCTGCCTGTGTAGAGTCCAAATTGCATTTGAATTAGAAAGAAGTCATGAGCAGCTGTTGATTAAAATTCATGCTGAAAATAAGATGAAGAAACAAAAGGATGGAAGTTTACAGCTAAACAAAAGGATGGAAGTTTACAGCTAAACAAAAGGATGGAAGCCACAACTACCGGATTGCTGCAACTCCTTCCTAGTATGTGTTACTTTGAACAGATCATAACGGGAGGGATACAACCCTTCCTAGTATGTGTTACTTTGAACAGATCATAACGGGAGGGATACAACCCTTCTGGATGCTTTGAACGCTGATTAAATAATTCACAAATTAGCATAAAGAAATAAATTTAAAAGTATAGATAACAATAAAGATTTTTTTTAAATTATGGTGTATATTACCTCAGCCTCCCTTACACAAGCATAAGGAGTCTTTCCAGTTGTTTTTGTCATATGTTGCTCTTTTCTGTTATTCTTATTGCGCTGCGCTAAAGCCTACCAAGAGAGAAGATCTCAGCTAAGTAATGAATGTTTTATTTTGCATATTTTGATATCTTATATTAAAAATGAGTAGGAATAGTATACCTTAGACTCTTCCTTATTCCACTCCCTTAGGAGGTAATTCCATTGGTCAATATCTACACGCTTATCTAAATGAGCTCTCCTTTCTTCATCTGTAGAGTATTTATAATATACTTCCTTCTTCAGGTGATGCTTGAAGTCTTTCCAACTTGAATTGAGCTCCTTGAGAATAAATTTCTTACTTCCATCTTCTATGTTGAATTTTTCCTACATAATAAAGAAGTATAAACAATGAGTCTCAACTTTTTTTTTTAAATAATAAATAATAATTCTTTACCATACCAGACCAAACCAAATCAAATAAAAAAAAACCCAGGTCACCTCAAACCTTATTTGACCCGAACAAACCAACCAGACTGAACCAGCCCTGACTAACCATATCTATTTTGATGAAGGATCTATAGACATTGCCTATTGCCACAAAGTCCACATGCAACCACGTATGAAGGAGAATACCACTAACCTTAATCCATATCTTGCCCCTCTAAGGTCCTTTTTTGTCAAAACAAAGTGCAGTGTCCAAGAACTAGGCAATATTTCTGTTTGAAGTTCTACTTACAGTTTTTATTTAAAAGTATTTCTGTTTGAAGTTCTACTTACAGTTTTTATTTAAAAATCTGATATTTTTCAAATGAAACCTAAAATCCTACTGCAACTAGGTTTCTTAAATTCTGGAACTACAAAATCAGTTTTATGTTTTTAAGTTACAAAAATCAGTTTTATGTTTTTAAGTTATTAAATCTGATTCCTCATACAAATTAGAAATCTTCACCTGTAAGAATAGACCAAATAAAACCATATTGGATTACAGTAAACACCCAAAAGAATAATGTATAACAATGTGCAGGATCAACTTTGCACAATAATATATGGCAGGGGGAGTACTGAAGGCCAGAATGTTAAAGTATTCAGAGCATGATATCTTGTATAAAATCATATGGTTGCCAAAGTATTCAGATTCAATTTTATAAAGAAAGCACCTAGTCAGACAATTAGAGGATAATCCCATCTTCAAATTGTTGAAACAAGACATAATCTGAAGGGGTCAAATTTGCACTAGATTAAATTGAAATAAATTTAATATCCAATTAGTTTAGATGGTCAATTAAAGCTTCACTTTTAGATCTGTATGCCCAAAAGGCACAAGTAGACCAGAAATGTTTTGTGAAGCAGAAAATGAGAGAGACCATAGAATCTCTAAGCAAACCTGCTCAGAAATATAATGAAAGTAATACCAGTAACAGCTAGTAATTTAAATTGACAAGTTCAGAGTGAATCTAATGGAAAATTCAACTATAGTTTTAATTGTCATCCTTTCTTAAATTACATATGAATGGCACAATGAACTTGTTACTCACGCCCCATCAATGCCCCCTGTAAAAATAAAAAATAATGAAGGGAAAGACACTCAAAAATGAATAAATCCAGTAACATTTCATTTCCTTCTATAGGCTCTATACAGTTTCCTCCCCATTTCCATTAGTGGAGAAATCATTTCCAGATATGTAAGAATTCAAGATGTTGGTCTCCAACACCAGGGTTGAGGAAGGAAGGGGAATGAAGTAGAGGCGGTGCCTCACTAGGGGATCGGTTAAGGGCAAAACAAAGGGGATAAATGAAGGGATAATCGATCGATGGAGACACCGCAGACGTGGCAGACGACAGGAACAATGGCCATCGACGATGAGCTTCAATTCATCAATCCTAGAGCCAGCAGTGAGGCAGTGATCGATGAACCCGTATAAAATTTTAATAAAAAGAAACAGTAACAGTCAAATGGAAAACAAAGAGAAGATCCATTATTTGAACACAATTCATCGAAATCCGTAGGGTATTAAATTAAACTAAAAAAAGACAATGGCAGGATCGTTTATATGTTTCTGACTTCAATAGACACTCAAAACGAACCCTTTCATGACAATACAGACGAGCAACTAAGAAAGAGAGGATTCCATAACCTAGCAGAAATATAAAAGGAATAGAAAGAAAAACGATCAAATACTTACAGGTAAAGCCAAAATTTAACCCAAGAGTAATTGCCTGCGCGATTAGGGTACGTTAGAGCTTGCAGACGGTTAACCAAAAGAGATAATGATCTTGCAGACGGTTCCTCCTTCAGTTTTTCATCACCAAAGTCCGACCAATTGCCTGATTCCAAAGCTTTATCTACTCTATGATCGGTTTGCAGGAAGAGGAATGAAGTAGAGGCGGTGCTAGACTAGGGATCAGAAAAGGGGAAAATCTAAACAAGATATTACCATTGGAGGAGAAGGCATAGGGGATGATCGACGGAGATACTGCAGCGGCGGACGACGGGAACAATGGTAGTAGAGCTTCTTCCAAACGATGAGCTTCAATTCGATTTAGGGTTTGCAGGAGGGAGCACAAAGATGAAATCGTGGGCAGTTATGAGTATACTCTGTTCTGTTCGCGGGAAGAGAAGGAGGGAATTATAGAAATTGCGAAAATAAGGATTTTATTAAAAATTAAAAATATATATGATTTTATACGTACGGGAATACACAGCTATACGACGGAACTCTAATACCCCGTCTAAAATACTAGATGTAAACGACGGAATACAAATTCCGTCGTATAAAACCTATTAAAAACTACGGTATTCAACTACCGTCATATTAGATAAATTATATACGACGCTCTGTTTTATCCGTCGTTAATGACTATCTTTTGCGACGGTAAAAATGTACCGCCGTAAAATTCCGTCACAAAAAACCCATTT